>CAUHTR010000058.1:0-22500 GCA_959609185.1 Schmidtea polychroa
ATTTTTATTTTTAAATCATCAAAATTCATGGTTTTTATATGAATTAAGATTTATTTCGATAAGGCTGCTGAGGCCGCATATGAAGCTCCAGGAGACCGCAGCTTCCCCACCCCTGACCTAGATCATTATCAATAAATCAATATAAATAAATTAGGTAAGTATAGGAAATAATGAAATAAAAATCATAGTCGGGGTCTAAGCCAATTTTATTTATTTTTTTTAATTATTATAAGAACTTTTTTCAATTTTCACCACTGATTTCTTTTCCATTGACATTGTATTTATTACAAAGCTTGACTATGAATCCGTAAATATATCGATGTTTTTGATATTCACTATTTCAAATTCAAGTTTTTTTTAGATTTTGTCCTTGAATTAAATAAAATCTTTACTTTATTTTGATTTTTTCTTATTATATTGTGATGAATGCATTGTTAAAAAATTAAATTAAATCAATTATTTTGGTGACATCAAAATATGGAATAGAAAATAAAATTGTTTTAATAATATCTATATATTTAAAAATTAATTTTTCAAGTTACGTGTTTTTCTTATTCAATTTATTTCTTATTTTCCATTTGATATCATGGCATCGAATCAGCAGCATGCGCGCATTCTGAGTGGCAAAGGTGGAGAACAAACGATTCGAACAAAAACATATTTGTGTATTTATTTAATTATTTGTTTGAATATTAATTTAAGCGTTTGTTTGAATAAGTTATCAGTTGGATAAAATATTATAATGGAATAATTCATTCACTTAGAGATTCCATAATCCTTTAAAGATCTCTCACAATCCTGAAATAATACAAATCTTCAATGTCTTGAAAGAACTTGGTGCTGGGAAACTATTTGCCCATCTCAGAAAGGCAATAATATCAACGAATTTATAGAAAGATTAAAAACTGTCGGTTTCACAATATTTGCGGGCTCAGCATTGAAAAGTGGCGCTACACGGAGAAATATTGTCATATTGTGCACATCATTTATTTCCCATTTTACTCGATATTTTATAATAAAACAGTTTTAGGATGATGAAAATATGAATTAAAATTTTTTATTAAATTTTATTATTAATTTTTTATTAATTAAAATTTTTATTAACTTTTTAATAAATTTTTTTTTTTTTTTATTTTTTAATTATTTTTGTTTTGTAAGTTGAAATATGTTCTGTTCAATTTTTTATCCATTAAAATTTATCGGGTCGTTTGAGCTTCGATGCAAGTACTCGAGGTTGGGTACCCTTGAATGGTGTCAGGCAATGATGTTGTAATTTATTGAGAATTCAATGCCAATTGTTCTCAGTATTTCTGTACATAGAGTTCATTACTAAATAAAACTAGAACTTCATTAGGAATTCTGGATGAGGGAGGAAAAGTTGGAGGTGGAGGGGGGGGGGGGGGGGGGGTAAAGGGACCACAGACCAGAACCAATCTCATACAAATGAAAATTCAGCAAATTAACAAGAACATTTTGTAAGCTGTCAAAATAAATCACGATCACCTATTGAGACAAGAATTTCAATTACTGAAAATTAAGTGAGAATATTAAAAATTTATAAGATTGTGACAAATAGAGCGAATATCCCAATTAGTGCCGAGCTAGAAATAGACAAGTAGACCACATCAACATATCAACGGTTCTAGTTAATTACTTTCCCCTCGGTCTATGGCACTTAGCAATCTACAATCTTGCCCAGTCATGTTTCTGCCAGTTTTCCCAACATTAACTGCCGCTTAATTCGGCTTTCGGATTTCTCTCCCCTCTGTCGGAATTGATACAGAGTTTTCATTTCTTTGCTAGATCGGCCGTTGATTGACAGACGATAATGAGACAATTGTTAGGAGGGGGTAAGGTAAGCATTTTGTCTCTAGATCAAGTTTTTATCAGTCAGATACGGCCAGCTAATTATTTGCTTTTACTTTAAATATATCTATAAATTATTCGCACTTTAACCACAATAATTTATAATTAATAGATATCATAATTGTATATTATTATTAATATTATTATTATTATATTTAGTATTATTATTATTAATATTATTATTATTATTATTATTATTATTATTATTATTATTATTTTTATTATTATTATTATTATTATTATTATTATTATTATTATTATTATTATTATTATTATTATTATTATTATAGAAAATTATATTAACTAATTATATTAAAATATAGCATTGTTATATATTGCGACCGTTTAGCAGTCTTCTCCAGGCTAAGAATCGTATTAATATCAACTAAATAAGAATAAGAATATTCAAACAAATTAATAAATAATAATCGTAATCAAATTGTATCAAACTAAAAAATATTTTAATAAAATTTTGAAACGCATTTTACTAATCATATAAAAATTATTTTAATTTAAAAAACGCACAAAATTGTTAACATTCTCATACAAAAAACTTTTTTTAAATTAATATCAAAAATAAATTTAAATTTAAAAATTTAAAAGTTAAAAATTGTTTTTATACAAAAAATTTTAACAAACAACAGCATCATCTCAAATATTAAATATACAAGTTAAATTATTTAAATACATTCAAAATCCTTGTAGACTGGGCACTTTGAATATTAATTATATATATATATAATTAATGATCCGATTAGCAACGTATAAATGGTGTATAAATGCTTCTGTTTTAAAATTATCGAACAAATATGATAGCCATATGAAGCAATTAAATAATTTAATGAGATTATATGGTATTTATAAATTTGATGTTAAGGATACTATATTAAATATGATCAAATTTATTTTATCGAAGAAGAGGAATGGGCGTTGTAATTCGGTCCTAATCAATGTATTATATGATTGTATTATATGATATATGTGTGTGTGTGGGGGGGGGTGTAATAGGGATATTGATAATAACTATGTGAAAATTTGTTGAATGTTTGCACTACTGATTATGTTAATAAGAATAAAAAACAGGATATTAAGTAAGATTTTGAATGTATTTAAATAATTTAACTTGTATATTTAATATTTGATATCATGTTGTTGTTTGTCAAAATCTTTTCTATAAAAATAATTTGAAATAGTTAGTAATTTTTAAATTTATTTTTTATATATTAACAATTTTGTGCGTTTATAAAATTAAAAATATTCTTTATAAAATTTTATTAAATATCTTTTTGATAAAATTTGATTATGATTATTAATTGTTAATTTGCTTAAATATTATTATTTTCATTTAGTTGTGATTAATATGATTCTTGGCCTGAAGAAGACTGTTAGCGCGGTTGCAATATATAACAATGTTATATTTTAATATACTTAGTTGCCTATTTTCTATTATAGAAACTTTGCCATCGTTCTTTGATTTATCATTATTATTATTATTATATTATTATTATTATTATTATTATTATTATTATTATTATTATTATTATTATTATTATTATTATTATTATTATTATTATTATAATTATTATTATTATTATTATTATTATTATTATTATTATTATTATTATTATTATTATTATTATTATTATTATTATTATTATTATTATTATTATTATTATTATTATTATTATTACCATCATTTTTATTATTATAATTTTATTCTTTTTAAATTTAAAAAAATATTGTATGAAATTGTATTCTTTACAAATTTTGATTGAATAATTTTCGTTTTACTCTGAAATAAATTAATTTAATTTATTTATCTCTTGTTCAAAAGTCTGAATGAGGAATCCAAAAAAGTTAATTAATAAGGAAATCATAGGGAAATGAAATTGAGTTGGATTTAAAATGAGTTTGTAAGGTGGTAAGTTGAGTTTTATTTTATAGATATAATGGAAACCTTTCTAGAAATTACTGGGACACAGCCAGGGTTTTGTCAGTTAGAGGGGAGTGTTTCAGGGTTCGAGCTTTTCCCTTAGTTCTTTTCCGAGATCCTTGCGCATGACTAGGACTACATTAATTATTTGTAAAATAATTATTAAAAAATAATTAAAAACCACAATGACCTTCAACTGACCTTAAATGACCTTGAAATGACATCAATAGGCTTAAAATAGCCTTATAAATTATTAAAAGCCATATATATATATATATATATATATATATATTTAATAAAACTTACCCCTAAGAAACCCCTTTTAACATTTTTATTATTAATTAATATATTTAAAATTGTTAAAATTGTTTTATTTACTAAATTATTAATTTTTTATTAGTTGCCTTTGTGAAATATTATTCAATGACAATATGATAAAGGATTGCCAAATTATCTGTTGCATAGAAATTTAATTTTTGATCTTTTGCCATAATGAAAATGAATGAATTATCAAATAAGGAAAAATATTAAAAGTAAAATAAAAATAAAAAATAATCATAAATTTATAATATGTGCTTGTTATGGGATAAATAATTGGGGGGGGGGGATATTTCATTATTTCACTAGGCTCAGATTATGAGGAAATAAAATTTATCAATTAAATTGATTAGATATTAAATATCCAATTAGAATCGATTAAAAATTATTTGTTTTAATTATCGATTTTTTTAATTAAAATAAAATTGTAATTTAATTAACATATATTTGTTAAAATTATTTCGAAAAAATTTCCCTTTTCAATTTTTAGAGATTTCCACAAAATTTTCATTGGAGAAAAATTTGATATGACAGATCCTTTGATAGACAATTTGTTTGAATTAACATTCAAGGTTTTGATTAGGCATTCTCCATAGTTATCCCCCCTCTCTGTTGACGAGTTTGGAAATTTGATGAGAGTCTCGTTTCGCTTTCGTCTGTCTCAACTGCAGTTTCATTTGCTATCCAAATAGAATTGTTGGGACTTAGAACTTGAATTTCAGAAGAAAATTAATAAATTCCTCATGTAGACTCCATGAGATAATTTCGGTGGGAGGAGGGATTATTGTAATATCTTCATTTGTTTGTGGGAAACAAATTATTTTTCATCCATTGCAATTCCATGAGCTGTTTATTGGTTAGTGAATAGAATTTCAATTTTTATTAATTTGTTTTAATCATTAATTTTCAAGTGCTATTTTTAAATTGAATATATTTCCCCCTAAGTAATACATTGCCGATGCTACGTTGGTGTTATTTCATTCAAAACAAGTCACCGGTGGGACGTATTTGATTGGGTTATTAGACGTATTGTTAGAAAATTTAACGTATATTCATCAAAAACATTTATTTTTAATTACAAATAATTTCTACCAAATATTCATAATTATATCCAATGGATTTATTACATCATATCCAAATGCCAATGTTTCCTGCTGAGAATTTATGAAATGTTACCCTAAATATAGATAACCTAAAGATAGATTAATGAGAAATCATTAAAAATGATTTTTGGTAAATCAATAATATCAATTTGTAGAAGAGAGAGAATGAGCAATAAATCTTTGTAAATCACCAAGAGGTTTTCTGTGAAATTAACAAAGACAAATATTTTAATTGGGGATCAAATAAATTTCATAGTTTGTGGGGGTACTAAGGGGTAAAATGTTTGTGTTTTAATATATGGGGTAAGTATTCTGTTCGATATACCTTCCCCATTGGGTGGGGGATTTTGAATTACGGGCTTGGAACGTACTATTATAATATTAATTCACTTTTGCATATATTACTGGTATGTAATTATATATAAGTGGGGGGAGGGGGTGTTCAGGGTCATAAAGGTTCTATTTGACTCTATTCTTCGGCCATTTGAGAACGGGAGAAAGCTTTAATGAAATTCAAAAATAAATATAATTATTATCTTTATTATCATAATCAAGAATTATTCTTATTAATAATATTATTGGATTTGAAAATTGCGGTTTCCATTTGTAACTCAACTCGAGTTTCCAATTCGACGTCCTTTATTGGCTTGCTAAACTTGATACTGTTACCTAGGGTTATGATCCAAGGGTGACAAAGACAATCGAGAACTGTGAACCTCTTCCCCGGATCGACCATAAGCATATTGTTTATCAGGTCTTTTGATTCTGAAATCAAAGGATCAAGTAAATAATTTAATAACTTGAACCAAAATTGCCTGGAGAAATATCATCCCAATAAGGTTTTATATACTCGAATTCCCCAGCTTTGATAAATTCAAATAGCTCGGTCTGATTCCGCTCTGGACTCCTAAATGGGGGGAAGCCACATAGTAGAATATAACAGATCACACCGGCAGCCCATATGTCTACTTCGATTCCATAACCTTTGAATGAAAATATTATTATTATTATTATTATATTTTTCAATAAAAAAATTTAAAAAAGATTCATTTGGATTAATTTATTTGCATTGTTCATCCTTTGAGGCATTTGGGAACTTGTTTCCATAGTAAGGCGTTGAATAAATGAACTCGTCATAGACGGATAATTGCCATTTTTCATTATATTTAATTATATTGCAATGCAACGCATTACGTAGTGAATCAAGACAACAAGCGTTGACTTTCCGCATCATTAGAGATCACAATAAATCAACCAGATCATTGGCATAACCTCTTCAAATGATTGAATTCCTACACCTTGAACATACGTAACAAAGTGTTTATAACGCTCCAATGGTCCGGTAGCGCTAGAAACATACGCAGATAAAATATAATTGGAAAATTAATCAACTGCGAATAATTTATTACAATTGTTACATGAGCCAAATTCGGTGAAATCTTTTATCTTTTCATCATTGAACTTTTTCTATTTCCTTTTACCTTCGATAAATATCGATAAATACACGAATATACAGGACAATGAGCATAATTGAAGCCTTAGGTGGTTGTAAATCCCTCTGGGGATTTTATTAAATCGCAGGTTAAATTTTCATGCCTTTTTCTATCTGTATTTTCTAGGTCAGTGCATCTATGTGATTGGCACCATGATTTAAGGAGATCAGAAATATCTATTCCACATGACATTACATTGGTTATTATAAGTGTTTGTAATCCTTGGCTAGTTGGGAATAAGTTCGATAGTGAATTATACATTGTTGTCAATACAGAAGCACAGTCCAAATAGTGGCAAACCGATAGCTGTTGAAATAATAATACTGTGAATACACAATATGTTTTCATTGTAAACATTGATATTAGTTAAGCTTTTTCAGTAAACTATTATGAAATATCAAAATAAAATATTTATAATTTTTGTTGCATTATTTCATGCTATTTATCTCATTCGATATTTTTTATCTGAAATAAATTTTAATAATATTTTAATCTTTTTGCGCTGAAAACCGTATTTATCCGATTTCATTATATTTAAGCAGTTAATGCCGAACGCTTCCGTTTTATGTGTTAGATATGTTTTTTTGTGTTTATCGGCAAGCTTAAACTTGTCTGTTATTTAATTTGTCATGTATGAAACTGGCAGTAGTAGTTCTTATTTTATTGTGGACACACGAACATTTGCATACTTGATAACTATCACAGTTTATAGAAAACTGTCCGTCTTATAAGCATATTTAATAGGAAAATAGCACGTCACGAAAACGTTAATAATAATAATCATAATAATAACACAAATAAATAATAAAAAATAATAATAATTACCTAAATCAGTGGTTCTCAATTAATATGAAAGCGCGGAACACCATTCACATGATTATTTTTACGCGGAACACTGACAACAAAATACTTGCCACAATGAGTGACCAATCACAAATTACTATAAATCTGACGTAAACGTAAACAATGCCTTCTTATAAGCAAAGAAAATGCCACGCGCAATAATAACAAGCAATAAAAACAAATTTATATTTGTATGTTTATATATCTGTGTAACGGCTTTCTTATTGAATCATAAAAAAATTAATTGAGGTTTTTGATGATTTGTATCTTAAATGCAAATTTAAGTAGATAAAATGTCATTTTTTTCGCGGAACACTGGAACCGTAATCGTGGAACACGGGTTGAGAACCACTGACCTAAATAATATCTGTACGTTATCAAATTAATTATTAGTTATGGATTATTTGTTATATCAAAGTTATGAATATGTGTTTTGACTTGTACACTGCTCGGAGATAAAATAACTAATTATCTAAAGCTGAAATATATAGCATTACAAAGGTCGTCATTTTGATAGTTTATAGCTAGTTATATATATTTTAATAATAATTTATAAGATTCTTTATATAAAGATTAAAATGATTGTTGGTAGTTGGCCTGCCCGCCGGATTTTAACAAAGTCATCAGTTCGGATATAGAAGGACCAGAGTAGATTGCCACTTCGAGATGTGTATGAAATAAAGTAAGACGTTTAAGAAGGAAGCCGCTAACAATTGAAAGGATCTTTTAGCTGTGGATTTCTCAAATTGACAAACTCGTGGATTCCATTTATAATTGACAATTTTAATTATCATTGAAATCTAAGGAATTCTTCCTTCACAATTTTGGAAACCCTCTCATTCATTATCTTATGAAGCATACGCATCGTAATTTCTGGACCCACGTCATCCCAGCTTGATTCCTTAATACCACATGTCAGGTAGTAACTATCAATGTTTTAGGAGCTTGCCTTTCCAGAAAATATTTCATATTTGTTCATAAATGTATTTCAGTTGTTGATATGCCCCCCCCCACATATTGTTTCCTTAATGTTCCTTGGAAATCAAAGTCCCAATAATCTGCATCAACAAGTAGATCCTTTCCATTTCTTACTAGCTTATATATATATATATATATATATATAGCAACATCTACATTTACATTCAGATTCTGAAGTCCATTAAATCTTTCATCACTCATTGCGAATTTGTAAAAGTCTTTCAATTATGGGACCCCTCCACCAAGCTCTGATGGCTAGCGTTCGATTTTTAACATAAGAATGAATGCGGCAACTAACCTTGTTCAATTAGGATTTCTGGAGCTACGTAAGTTGGAGTTCCACATATGACGTACAGTGGCTCTTTGACTTCAGCTGCCAATCCAAAGTCTGATAACTTTAGATTTATTACACCGTTTTTCATACTGCACTGAAAGGAAGATTATAAATACGGCTGTCATAAAGTTACTGAAATCTTACTAAAAGATTTTCAGGCTTGATATCCCTATGGACGATTCCTTTCGAGTGAATATATAGAAGAGCCCTAAAAATGTCTCTCATCATAACGGCCGATTGAGATTCGGGAAATTTTATATTTTCACAAATGGCATCAAAAAGATCGCCTTCTTTTATGAATTCCTGAACTAGAAATACTTTATTCGGTGACTCAAATTGTTCTTCCAGTTTCACAATGTTCGGATGTTCACAACTTTTGAGAATTCGAATTTCTTCCTCAATTAGATCTTCTTTGTCTTTTAGTTTTTTCTTATCTATAATCTTTGCAGCAAATGGCTTTCCAGTGGCTCTTTTCTTCGCCTCTTTGACTTCTGAAAAGTTTCCGGTTCCAATTGAGTCACCAAGTTGATAATACTTTTCAAAGTCTTCATCTGTTTCCAATTGTTGAGCGAGTACTGGAACAATTCTTTGGGGTAAGGGATTCTGAAGGACTAAACTCTGCTTCTTGGTTCGAGTTGGCTTTTGGAATGATTTTCCCTTCTTGAAAAGGTTCACTGTTTCACTTCTAGGACCAATTACCGCGGCTACGAATAGCTTTTCTAAAGACGTCCATTTTACAAGATCATTATAATCCGCTACCTTACTTTCAATTTCTGATTTCGACGAATTTTCCTTTGGGTTTATATCTGAAATACTTTTCCTGATATTTGGTGCTGTGAGAGACTGCTTAACAGTTTCTAATGAAGACTCCTGTAAAAGAAATGGGTATCAAAAGTTCTGAGGAAACAAAAGCTTACAGAAGGCTTCTCAGTTTTGTTTTCGTCGGTATCCAGCAAGTTTACTGTTGAAATAAAAATAAAACTTTCATATATCATATTGTTTTACCTTCAAAGGCAATATTATATTTGGGATGGATTGGTTCAATGAATATGGGGTCTTGATGTTCTTTACCGTTTTTGCTATTGGTATCCACATTTTCTTCCGTTACCGTAGGCAGGGATACCCTAATATCTGGTAACTGATAGAGCTGTATTTTTACATATAGTTGCTATAAATCATCAAATATTTATACGTTTTCATTAAAATTGTTTCTTGGTGTGAATCGGCCCAAATTTATTGGGGGGATCCTTTCCCATGGTTGTTTCTTCTTGTCTCGGTTATCTCGATTTCTACTTGGCTGTGATACTTGATCTTTTTTCAGATTTCGCATTTGACTTCGGCCGGATTCGGGATTTTTCATCTAAAATATTTAACAAAAAAATGTCTCATTCATATGTTGACGTATTGCACAGTCGCGATAATATTGCAATTATTAATTTCGGCAATTCATGCTCAAGTAAAATTATTCCTGTATTTTTAAACTATTGTCAATCTCCAGTTTTGAATAGGGTTGTTAAACAAAAATCGGAAATTCAATTATCTGTTTCGAAAACAATAGTTGATTTTATTTCTACAACTTTTGCCAAAAAACGCTAATAACAACTGTAATATTATGTCTATTTAATCTCTAAATAAAAAGTAAACAATTTGGTGTTGACACTGCCTTGTATATGCATAACCAGCGCCGTACTATCGCAAGTGCAACAAGTGCAATCGCACTGGGCCCCCTATTTTTGAGGGGCCCCAAATATTACAGTTGCTCATTGTGAACGATCGTTTTCAAAATTAAAATTAATTGAAAATTATCTACGGTCTACTATGTCGCAGGAAAGACTTTCTGGATTAGCAATACTGTCAATTGAAAATGCAACAGCCAGAACAATTGATTACAATGACATAATTGATGAATTTGCCAGCAAAAGAGCTAGAAAAATTACTTTATAATTGCTATTATTTTTTTAAATACAATCAATAAAAAATTAATTCAAATTTAAAAAAAAATTTTTTTAGTTTCTGCACAGGGCCCCCAAAAGTTACAGCACGGCGCTGTGCATAACAATAATAACATATCAAGTAACTTGCATTATATTATACACGAGAAACCACTCAGATACGTTTCCTATAATATAAGAAAAAAATCAGTAACCTTGCATTATAGAAACATACATACTTACTTGATTTCACGCTGATGTTCTCATTGATAATGCAATGAGATACACACCTTACACTATAGAAATCTAAAAAGTGGAAGAAAAATTAAATACTGCATACAAACACAACACATATTAAAAAACATATGCAAACTTTCGATATATAAAAATGCGCCGCTGAGATAAGTTTCTATAATAACTTTATTTTAGACAATTTTGAGGGGAAAACTACGTTAAAATGTCATGAAAATGACGAAATATCATCGTAAGAATTATTTTTGAGTTAAAACTCAGTTAAATATTCTTTAGAATTTCTGATATTTGTTTTAGAATATTTTAAGAAAAATACATTTTTGTCGATTGATTTAATTATTTAATTATAATTAAAAATATATCTGACTTACATTATATCAAAATAATTCCAAAATAATTATAAAATAAATTTCATAAAATCCTAAAAACACCTGAAAATTATTTAAAAATAATTTATAATACAAATGTTGACTATAAGCAGAGGCGGATTTTAACAAATTGAGGCCCTAGGCAAAAATCAATTATTGTGGCCCCTCTAATATTTTTTTTTTCATGGCTTAGTTTCTAAATTTTGACCAAAGAAAGCCCATTTATAATATTTTATTTCGTGATTTATTTTTTGCAAAATTATCAATTAATGAGTCATAGTTAATTTTTTTTACTAGATCGCTTTCAATTGCCATGATAGCTAAGTGATTTAGTTTTTTTTGGCCAAGTGACGTCCTTAGGTAGTTTTTGACCCGCTTAAGAATGCTAAATGATCTCTCACCAGACGCATTTGCAATTGGGATTGTTAAAAAAATTTTTAGGATTATTTCAACGTTTGGAAATGTTGATGATAAACCTTCCAGAATTGATGCATACATTTCAGGAAGTGTTAATAATTTTTCCAATTTTACAAAATGAAGGAACTGTTCAACCTCATCTTTGAATACTAATTGATTTATGTCATCTTTATAGTGTTCAGCTAAATTTGATACACACTGAGCAAATTTTTCTTCAGGCAAATCTAAATCAACAAATATTAGAAACTTTTCTAATACCTTGTCATAAACTACAGACCTTCTTTTTATTTCACAGTTTAAAGTATCACAAATTGAGTAAAATGTTTCAACTTTGAATAATTCTTTCCCACATAAAATTGTGTCATTATCAGAAGTTTCATCGAATAGTATTTTTCTTTTCCTGTTTCGATTTTTTGCTGTTGAGTATTCTGTACTACCAGATAATTCGATGGCTTCTTTTTCCATTTGGTGAAAATATGCATCATTAGTTCGAATACTAAGTATGAATTCTGATAAAGATTTCAATAAATATGTTCCTTTTTGTAAGTTACATTCTTTGCTTTGTAACGATTTATTGGTGGCATTGATTCTTTGCAATAGCGTATTCCAAAAAATCAATAACAGAGCCGTCTCTAAATCTTCAAAACTGCTATGTAATTTTTTCGCCTCAATTTTCGCTATGGGTTTTTCAGATGGGTTAATACAAATTTCACCAAGAACAGTTTTTATGGAAGAAAAATTCATTCTTACAGTTAATACAGCTTCAGCTCTAGATGACCATCGAGTGTCGCATATACGTTTTAAAGTATGGCTTAATGTTTGATCAGTATTCATTAGCTGATCCCATCTCTTTGTCGAAGAGGAAAAAAAAACAAACAAATTTTGAATAAAATCAAAGAATCTAATAGCTTTAGAAGAACATTCTGCTGCTGTATTTCCAACTAAATTTAAAGAGTGTCCTGCGCAAGGTACAAATTCAGCATTTTTGCTGTAACATTTAATTTTGGCTTGGAGACCGTTATAAATGCCTGACATGTTCGCAGCATTATCATACGTTTGTCCCCGGCAATTATTAATGTTCAACCCTAATTCTGACAAGGCGGACAAAATCTTTTTTTCTAAATATGTTGCATCATGATATTCAATCGAAATAAAACATATGAACCTTTCTTGAATTTTTTGATCCAGATCTACGTACCTGATAATAATAGTTAACTGGTCAGTATGGCTTGCATCAGGCGTGGAATCAACTATAAGAGCAAAATAGTTAGCTTGTTTTATTTCATCAACAATGGATTTTTGTACGGTTTTGCCCATAAGTTCTATAAATTCATCACACGTACTTTTAGATAAATAATTAACATGCCCACTTCCGCAATTACTGTATTTTTCTAAGTGAACCTTTAAGAAGTCATCAAATTCAGCCAAATATTCAATACAGCTGAAAAAATTGCCTTTGGAAGAATTATCATGTCCTCTGAACCCTAAACCCAAATTCCCCAAAAGTTTAACTGTTGCAACGACTCGTTTTAATACCTCTCGCCAATAAATTGACTCTTTTTCTATTACCTGTAAAAGTTTGGAATCGATGCGACCACTTATTTTAGCACGACGAACATAAGCACACATACAACTTTTATGTTCTTTCGACTCATCATGTCTTTTCAAAACGTCTACAATATTTTTCCAATCTGAATATCCTGAAACTAGAACATTAGATTTTTTACTAAATAGTTTACAAGCAAAGCAATAAACAGATTTCGTTGTTTCAGAATAAATCAACCATTCTCTTAGCTCTTGAACTCCGTTTATTTTAGTCGTATAAAAATGTACATCATTTAATTTTCGGTATATTTGTTGATCATTGTTATCTTTATAACATTTTTTAGAAGATTCTAAATCTCCCACATTTTTGGGTTTTGTACAGATACAATGTTCAATCAAATCATTAGTAATTATTTTTGGCCATAAACCAATGTCAGTAAAGATAGGATAAGTATTTGTACTTACTACTTCACTCTCAATTTCAACCTCAATGTCATTGGTAGTGGGAACGCAATTATCACTTGCACCTACTTCTGCACAAAGACTGCTTATCGAAAGATTAACATCGCTACCAGCTATTACTGGTAGTGAAACAGTTTTATCTGCAGCCGCAGTACTGGTAGATGGAACATTTTTATCCAAAGACATAAATTTAGCAAGGGAGTTTCTTTGATTTTCGTTTTCCTTCAATTGAATTTTTTTTCGCAATCGTTTTTGTGCGCCAGACTCGAAAGTTCTTTTCATTTTAACGTATATTTGTCAATATTTTTCTTTAAAAATAAAATGGAATAATTGTCGATTGAATTATGAAATATTAAATGACGAAAGCAAGAAGCAACAACGATTGGTTTTGGTAGTTTAAAAAAAACTGTTGGGTATTCGGAAAATATCAATCTAAAATCAAAATTATGCTAATAGTCAATACGTACAAATATTTATTTTCAATATTCAAAATCATGATGTTAACGTGTAACAAAATTCAAACAATAAATGAAATGAAATTGCATATGCATTTTCTGTTTTGGAAAAGAAATATACAAAATACAAATACAAATTCAAAGCTTGCTTGGTTGTTGTTTTTTCCTATTTGAATTTTTATATTTCTATTTTGTGTATCATATAATTTTATTTTGTATTTAAAGGCCTACTAATTTTATTTTGTAAATAAAAAGTTTAAAATCTGAAATGCTACGGGCTATTGTTTTTTTTTGTAATTTTTTTTTTAATTTTTCAGAGTTTAAAACCTATTCGTGGGGCCTCAAATTCAATTTATAAAATAAAATTAGTAGGCCTTTACAAAATAAAATATATTATATTCAAAATATAAAAATTCAAACCTTGCTTGGATTTTGCTTTTATCCTATTTGTTATTTTTTCGTTTTTGAATATGTGCAAATTCTTTTACTTATAGAAATTGAGGCCCCAAAAGGTTTTAACTCTGAAAATTTTAAAACTGTTAAAGTTTAAAATCTGAAATGCTACGACTTTGATTTTTTTTTTTTTTAAAAAAATTATAATTTTTTTTTTGGATTTTGGAGGCCCTTATAAATCCGAGGCCCTAGGCAAATGCCTAATCTGCCTACAGGTAAATACGCCGCTAACTATAAGTAATATTTAAGAACTTGAATAATGATCTCATATCTATATGGATCAAAATTCAAGTCTTAAAATTTACTTAAAATAAACATCTTATCTGAAAGCCATTTCTGAAATTACTAAAATAAATTTCTAGAGAAATGAAATTCATTAAATTGGTGAGTCACCAATTGTAGACCAATCGATGTACACACTAACCACCACTATAGAAAATGTATCTCAGTTGTGTTTGGTGTAATGTTTCTATAAAGCTTATTAAGAAACGATAATTTCTACAACTGATAATCAGTTTGCCAAAACAAATGTTATTAACAACTTTAGTATTGAAGCAAATTCAAAAGAATATAATTTCAATATTATCAAACAGAGTTCCAATTTTACTGCATAAATTCATAAAAATTCGGTAAAATGATTTTTAATCTTTTCCCATTGGACCTTTTTATATTTTACCTTGTATTTATATAATTGATGATTTTTCAACCACCAACATTTTCAATTTTTATGTTTTCTTACATTACATATCTTCACAAACAGTTTACTATTCAGAGAATAAAACTTACCCTTTTGTGGTAAGGATTTGAGGTCTGATTCGCATTATTATCCTCGAAGTCCGAAGCTTTCTTACGTCTTTGTGAATTGGGATTTCTTGTAAGTTGAACATTTTCTTTATCATTGCGATATCCATCCAGTGACTCAAGATAAGGAGAATATTTAAATTTCTCTGGAAACATTTTGTTTGGAAGAGGCCTCTTATTAAAGGAATTATTATTAAATGAAAATTTGTTTGGAGAAGTTTTTAAAGGATTTTTTTGGTCAAGCTTCTTTGCCATCAGAAATCTTGCTTTTTCCCTCTCTTCTAATCCAGCACGTATCCTTTCCAGTCCAAATATTTGAGCTCTCATTTTTGGCGTTAAAATTCTTTCAGAATATTCTTCAGGAGCCATTTCAAATGGACCGGGTTTTCTCGAATCATTAATCGGATATCCAGGACTTATAAGTTCCTCTGAATAATAAGGCGCTACTAAATGTTGTTTTGGACCTCTTCCGTTTCTCTTTCTGACAGATTTCTGGTCTTGAGGGCTGCAACAAAGTTTATGTATTATTATGTATTATGTATTATGTATTATGTATTATTATTATTTTTATTGCTACAATTTAAAAAATTATTTATTATTTGAATTATAATTTTTATAAATTTTTATAATTTTTTAAAAATATTTTGAATTAACAATTTGATATAATTAATATGATTAATAAATTGATTCAAAAATCTATAATTTTTATAGTTATTATATCCTACATGAGAGGTAAAAAGCTCAGAAGTGTTAAAAGTTAGTCAGCTGTAAAAGTGAATTTACTAAACGTAGAGTTCACTTGAAAATTCACTTGAAAAAGGCATTGCCGAAAATTCGTGAGTATCAACAAACATCGATATATTACCGATTTACATACTTCAAGCTCTCTTTTGAATAAATTCAATGGAAAAAATAATCAGTGGTGAAATTTGAAAAAAAAGTTCTTATAATAATTTTTATAAATTTAGAGAATGAAGTGACAGCAAAAGTATTAATGAATAAACGAAAGACATAAAGGAGCTGAAATTGAAATTTACTTCATTGGCAGAATCATTTCACTACTGAATTTCATAGCCGTTGTGTTCATGTTACATATACGGCATAGATTGTAATTTATTGACATTTTTGGAATTCAATGCTAAAATTTGTTATTGTAAATTTGGTAGCAGTAAATCTATATTTTGTTGAGATAATTTGATACAGAAGAGCACGAGTGGACATAGAAAATGCAATATTTTTCACTATTTTGTGGAAACCGATGAAAAATGTGATATTATCAAGCTCATTTAGCAAAGGAAAAGCATTAATATTTATCCCTTTCTCAGTTATATTTCATTTACAAATAAAAACAGTCTCAAATAAATCAAATTTTATTTCCGCAAACCTCTTGTGATTCGGTCGGATAGACGTATTGTGATTTGATATGGATGGGTGAACATCAGTTTTCCTGTACGAAATGTCTGGGGAAGTATATAAATAATCTTCATCTGTCAGCGGGAGAGTCGTCTCCATGTTTTTAAATTTCGTTTTGTCTTTAGAAACAATTATAATTATTATAATTATTATTTTATAATCTTACTTTCTTGAACTGATTTCTTATTATCGTCCTTTTGGTCACTCATTTTCTCATAATCTGGGAATAATTCCGCAACAATATTCTACAACAAAATTAATATGACATCATTCTGATACAATATCAAATACAGAAAACTGCACTGAGAATAGGAAAACTGAGGTCTTAATGCCACATGCGACCTTCTGTAGCTAATAAAAATGAATTTTGATTTTATTAAAATAATGAATCTTATTAAACATTCAGTAACAGGTGAATAATATTTAATCTGATTAATTAGTATATACAAAGCCCGTCAAATGACTGTTGTAGTTGTTGCAATTATTGTTCGCAATCCCGTGCTATATTTTCAATCCCGAGATTTCGGGATTGCATTTACCTAGTCCGGGATTTGTAGATACCTGTTCTTGAAAGATATTAACTTATTATTTTAACAAAATAAAATAAAATGACATAATTAAAAATAGGTTTAATAAAAACAGTTCATTAAAATTATAAAGAAATTAATTGTTTTTATAATATTATACGTTATATTCATTCATTTTATTTTATCATTAATAATATTCTTAATTATTAAATTATAAAAATACATAATTATTTTTTATTATTTTAAAAATATGTTTTGAAAAGGCACAGCACAACAGAAGTTTCATCGCCCAAGCGACTTCTTATTTTCGTTGCAAAAAGTCCGGCCGCAGAAAAATGACGTTCAGACTCAACACTGGTTGGTTTGACTGTCATTAGAAAATCATTTGCTCTTTGCAAAATATTACCACGTATTTCTCCATTTTCAAACAACACGATTTCTTTTTGAATTCTCACTGACAGCATCTCACAACGAATAGGCATTCTCAGCAAATGTGCCTTTTTAATAGCTTTATTGGGTTCGACTGAAATACTTAAAGGTTCTTCAAGAGAAAAAGAAAGAGAGAGTAAGAAGAATCTGAAAAAAATTCAAGAGGTGCAATATTTGAAACAGAAGGTTCAACTTCAGACTCATATGCTGTTACTGATGTAGCTGGATTTGCAGCGTCCAATCTCTTGAGTAACTCAATTATTATTTTGCGACATTTAATGGAAGAAGGAACTGTTACGAGCTATATTTCGGATTCGGACTGAACGTCTGTTCTACCATTGTGTAAATAGTGAAGTACACCACTGATATCTGTTCACCTTTGTCTATGTAAATAATGAGAGCTTAATAGAATTTTTGACTTATAACGTTGTTAGCATTTTTAAGTTTTTATAACATAAAGGTTATGGCAACATCGGCTGTGAACAGACTAGCATCCGGACGCTAAAGGGCCTCGATTGTTGCTTTTACTGTGACTAGAGCACTAGTAATAACGGATATCATTTTAATCTCGTCATTAGAAAAAGCAAAAGATTCACCTCAGGTAGACTTATGACTATCAATGCCTTTGTATACAATTCTTTAATAAATCGACACGTTCATGCATTGACACAAAACTGTTCCACCTAATCTTGCAATCTTTTATTAGAGTTATTTGCTTCCCAAATTTAGCCGCAACATATTTCTGCAAGATATCGTTTTTTGTTGATCACTGGACCGGAATTTACCTCAGTAACAACACGTTGGTTTCCTCCATGCATATGACCAGAATGAAGATCAACCAATTTTTCATCCTCGTTACTCTCCGATAAATCTTGTTCTACTTCTGACTTGCTATATATCCTGATGTTGATATACTACTTCAATTACGGCCCAGTTGCACACATAACTGCTGATTCACAAGTAATACTCTCCCAACATTTTTCATTACACTTGCTCCGTCAGTCATAATTCCGACGATATCTTTTCGCCAATCAAGTCTATATTTTGCAATCTTTTGTTCTAGGCGCTGATTATATTTATCTGCGGGCATTGAACCTGTTATTTGAACTAAGCCTAAGCTCAAGAACTGACAATTTATTCATGCACCGGCGGTTACGTAGCGATGTCCATTCATCAAACGATAAGGAAAATCTCTCACCTACACCTAATTTTGTATTGGAGTAATCAGGGTAAAATATGTCATTTTTAATAATAAATACTCCACATTGGCTTAAATATTTTTTATTTGAATTTTATTTTAATAAATGATTCTTTTTTTAAATTTGTGAGTTAAAATTCAAATGTTAAATTAAAATTATTTCATGATTAAATTTTGTAAAATCAAAAGTGAAACTTAAATTATTTGAAATATATTAGAATTAAAATAGTTTAATTTTGAAATAAAATTAATTTTAATAAAATTGATATTTAAGTATGAATGTGGTATGTTGATATTTGGTTGAAATTAAAATTTATAAAAAGAAATGTCCCAAGAATATTTGTTTATATAAGCAGATTTAATGAAATATAATTTTGGATTTATTTAGTCTTAGTAATTTATTGAAGACAGAATAATTGTGTTATAGCTTCTAACAAAATTTATAATTATAATTATAATAATAATAATAATAATAATAATAATAATAATAATAATAATAATAATAATAATAATAATTATAATATTAATAATAATAAAATTTTTTTAAAAATTTCCCAAAAACATTTTCACAATTTTAGCATGTTTTTATTTTACAATAAATCTATATAGTTTTTTAAATTAACTTTTCATTAATTTTATAATTTTCGTGTGTAGGAACTGTACGTGTGAAGGAGCTGTACGTGTGGAAGAATTGTACGTGTGAAGGAGCTGTATATGTGGAGGAATTGTACGTGTGAAGGAATTGTACGTGTGGAAGAATTGTACATGTGAAGGAGCTGTACGTGTGAAGGAGCTGTACGTGCGAAGGAGCTGTACGTGCGAAGGAGCTGTACGTGTGAAGGAACCAACAAAATAAAATATCATAGAAAAAAAAATTATTTCTTTAGTTCATTTTTTAAAGTCATTTTGTTTTATCGAATCAAAATATTTCATCTAATATTTTCCAGATGTTTGAAAACACGAGAATCGTGTTGATTCGAGTTTCCAAATTTTTACAGTGGGAAATTTCTCCCTTGCAAATTCTTCAGTGATTCAATTGTCACGGTGAGACAGTCAAATTATAATTGCAATCAAATAATTATTATAATTATATATATATATATATATATATATATATATATATATATATATATATATATATATATATATATATATATATATATATATATATATATATATATAATAATTATGTGCAATATGGTCAGGCTATATCTCAAACTAGTATAGGTACCAAGGTAATGACCATTGATGGCAACCTCATTGCCTTTTATCATGATGTGATGAGCTTTCATTGAACATTAAATAATATCTTTCAGGGGGATTTGATAAAATATTTATTTCTAGTCATATTTATAATCATAGTCACATATATACAACATTATATAGGCTTATCAAATACACAAGGAAGTCCATTATTCACGATATTGTCATTGGGCAGGATGAATCTCAGTTGCAAGCTTATCCTTGTTGAGGCAGGAGTCGCTCATGTCTTGGGCACAGCCGCTTCCATTGCCTTCTTTTGAATGAATGGTTTATAGGTTTGGCTTTAGCAGATTTGCCAGTGGAATAATCAACCAGACCCTGGCTCTTAATTTGCATTTGATAGAGATATTCATCCTCTTTGCTCATCTATTCGCCTTTTACCTTAGTCACGTCAAACCATTCATTCAATGCATCAATGTTTTGTTTTCTTCTTCAGCGCTCATAGTCTTTCAGAAGTTTTCCAATTTTTGCACAAATGCTTGATCAGATATATTCAGGAACTTCAATGTTTAGCTTCGTAGGGTTTTAAACTACACAACAATCTAGAACGATCCTTACTCTCCATTCTTTGGTAGTGGATTCAAGAAATATGAAGCCTACAATGACCAGGTTATTCTAAGGTATGCGACTCAATTCAATCAAAGGCCGAATCGTTATAATTAAAATTGTATATCGTAGTTCTGTTCTTTATCAGAAGAACACCTTTCATTTTTCAAAATATTATCCAAAGTTTACTTCTTCCCCTAAAGCGCTGAATACCCTAGCTACGCCACTGCCGTAATATCACAAGAAGTTTGTGAACATTTGAGAATATAGGAGGTACATTTTTATTTAGGTTATTATTTATTGTTGTTGTTGTTATTATTATTATTATTATTATTATTATTATTATTATTATTATTATTATTATTATTATTATTATTATTATTATTATTATTATTATTATTATTATTATTATTATTATTATTATTATTATTATTATTATTATTATTATTATTATTATTATCATTATTAATATTATTATTATTATTATTATTATAATTATTATAATTATTTTTATTATTATTATTATTATTGTTATTATTATTATTGTTATTATTATTATCATTATTATTATTATTATTATTATTATTATTATTATTATTATTATTATTATTATTATTATTATTATTATTATTATTAACCAATAAGAATTAAAAAGATCCAAAATAAATCCAATGAAAAATATTTATAAAAGTACTAATAAATGCAACAACCGGGGATCTAAATGAAGATATGGAAGTTAAAGAATAAAGATTATGTCAGTCATTTTTCAGTAAATAAATTTGTTATAAAGCAATAAAAGTTGTCATTTAAAAAGTAAATTTGTTTTTTCTAACAGTTGTTACTTAAATATTGACATACACACGCGCACGCATACACACAATCCACATACAAGAACCTCAGCAATCCCGATACATTTTTTTAAAGGAGACTCTGCTGAGCTCTACAAATTTCCCTAATGTAACATTTCACGACATTATATAATATAAAATAATTAACATATTAACATGCATTAACCCTGTGTTTTTTGACGTTTTTATTTACGTTTTATTACGTTTTGGATACAATAAATGCTCAAATTACTTAGAAGTTCCCAGGGATGACAACTATAACAAATTCATCTGATTGTTTAGAATCAGAAAACATCATTCAATTACCAGAAAGAGAGAATTTTTGAAAAATGTGAAAATCCTTCAAAAGAATATTGTAAATTTATATCTAACCAATTCTCCAACCAGTTCATACAAGTTCTTGCTGTATTCAACAAACCATATTTTAGGCATATAGCATAGCATAACAGCAGACTACATCATTGTATGCATCATTCGATGGAGAAAAGTTGATTTTTAGATAACATTGACATAAATATGTAATGTTGCCCATTCAAATTAAAAGATATGATAAAATCTTTTATTTTCATTCCGGCAAATAAATGTGACAGAAAATGTCTCACGCACACATATATACACACATACACCTACACACACACATATATATTTATATATAATCCGATCATTCTTACTCGAACTTCTTCTTGATTTAAACTGGGATCTTTATCACCAATCGCAACGAAGT
>CAUHTR010000058.1:27500-235842 GCA_959609185.1 Schmidtea polychroa
TTTCTGTTTCCAATTTTTCTCCTGTGGTGGTATTGGGATTGATTTCCATTGTGATCCGTTTTATTCTATTAATCCACCTACATTGATTCCTAATCTTTTATCTGAATTTTTGTTTCATTTTACTTCCCGAAGTTATATACTAAATATACCACGCTGATATATATACATATATTGTTATATAATCGTATACCTTTATATATTCATTGTTCATACTATATATAGTCATAACCCTTTCTATGTATATGGGTTCGTAATTCGTGATACTTTCTAGATCTCTTTTCACTGTTCTTAGTTTCGTGTTCTGTACTCTTTCATTTACTGTATTTTTCACCCGTCTGGTTCTAATTGTTTCCCATTCTCCATCGTTGACGTTGGATAGTCTTTCATAGTTCGTTCCGGTCATTAATATGAGCAACGTATGTATAACTGCCTTGTATATTCATATTACTTTGGCTAACCTTGAGCTTACTGTTTTCTTTCGCTGGATCATTTTCGTTGATACCTATCATGTTATTCTCGTATCTTGTATATTTTTAAATTTTATTTACAAACGACAGTCTTTAACACAATATCGTCATTTTAGAGGAGTCAGTAATGCACCAGTCGATTAAGCTCCAATTACGAGCACTCGATGTATAGAAGCGTGTCAATCAAAATCATTGCCAAAATGCGGACCAACCGAAATATATTTGTAACAACTTATAGTTGTAAGTGTCTTGTCTTACCAGTGTATCTACATACTCTTCGGATGTACGATTTCACCCGCCCTTTCGTCTTTATTATCATCATAATTTGTAAATAATTACACCGACCGGCAGCCGATCACCATCGAATGGGCACTGATTTGGGTTTCCATAATATAAACCTTAGCTTACCTAAAATAAACGTGCGTATGAATTAGCAATGTGAAATTAAATTGGCAATTACACTATACAAAAATAGGAAACAAAATCGATGTTAATAATATATATATTATACACAAGCACCCACACGCGGCTCGCAAGATACACACAACAGGACATTGATGCAACAAGGGCATCCAATTAGCTAAAATTCTCCAATTCAAAATTAGTTAATTTAACAAAAAAATGTACGAGGATGTCTGTAGCCTCATCAGAATCGACTATCCCATTTAGAGAAATTCATAGCCAAATGTGTAAGCTTTTCATTTAAACTTCAGACAATTTTTATAAAATCTATATGTAATGGCCATTGCTGACAACGAAAGAATCATCAAATCCATGGCGGATGGTCATGATTATCACGAATCAGGCCGCATTCTCGGAATCAAACGGAATACAATAATCGGCACCATAAATAAAATCTACTAACATTTTAGAATAGAAATTCCACTATAGTTGTTTAGGACACTTGTGATATTTTATTACAGACAAGGCAGACAAACATATAGAGTCAAGTCAATAGCACTAAGACGCATAAATCAACACCACTTATCCAACACACGAATTTATAATGGAATATTTCACGCATATATAAAAATTTTAAAATTACCACTATCCCGAGATTAATAACACCAGATAAAATTGATGGTTCTGACCAGTGGACATGATTTATTAATACATTGATTATCCCATTACTGACTAACAATAATTATTTAAGTGCATATAAATTTATATACAAGTACAAAATGCCATAGTAACATAATTAATAATCATTTTCATGCATGCAAATTTGACAATTTTCTGTTTTATTTTAACCAATTGAATCAAAAATAGAAAGCCATACATAATTTTATTAAAAACTGAATTTTAAAATACTTAAAAAAACATACTTGATTTAATTAGTAAAGTCCATAAAATCAATAAAAATATATATATATATATATAACCATTCCAACTATACTGTACTGAAAAGTCGCTCTCTTGAAAATAAAGAAACAATCTACTGGAATAAATTTATGGTGTAACAGAAGCCGATACACCAACCGGCATTTGATTAACATTTGATCATATAAATAATCATATTAAAGATTCTTCCCTAAATTCTTGATATTTTAGATAAACTATGAAAATTTTAATGTACTTTAGAATAAATAAATAAATATCTTACTTCTTTATTCATTATTTTTACAAAAAATCTTAAAATTAACTGAATCCAAAACAAAGCCTATTTGATAAAGCTAAACGAATGTCTCATTTATGATAATTAAATGCGCTTTGGGTTAATGAGTACATTACCGAGATTACATACCTTCACTAACTACACCTAAATCCAGAATATCAGAAAAATAAACTGATTATCAACGCATTGATGGATTTGATGTGGGAAAATTCAAATGGATATTCATTGATGGTTTTTCATGTAAGATTTGATAGTCGCTGAAAGTTTTATTTGACATCGACAAAAGCAACGAAACGAACCGAGAGAAATTACAATGAATCGAAGAACTAATCAAATTTCCAACATCATTTTCAAAAGTAAATGTTCGAATTATTATTCCAATTGATAGACATGTTAAAATCAATAAAAACGTGTTCATTTTCGTTTTGTTAATCTCATATCATTTCAATTTCATCTGAACATTACAGCAACAATCCAAATCTAAAAGAAATGAAATCTAAAATCGAAAAATAAATAACTGTAACACATCTCGTTTCTGATTGTCTGATTTTCATGAACGTACATGTAGAACCACCGACAAACACACCAACCGACACCGCAATGTAAAACCATCAACATTCCGTTCACTCTGCCATCATCATTGATACACTGCGGTAGTGCTCAAATGCGCGTCTGAACACGCCCTTGAGTCAAATCGCGCGTTGCGCATCACTGCGTCTCCTCCGACATTTAAGTACACATCAAATGGACCGCCTACTTGATTGGCAAATAAATTGTGGCCTAATCCACCAGCGCCGTTCTCGAGTGGTCTCTCAATCAAAATGAAAATTTGTTCATTGACCTCATGAGAAAACTCAGACCGGCACACACCGCAGTCAACTACAAATTAGACCTGTTGTGACAAGTTGCGACACGCCACGCCACACAAACCCGCACACCGGAACCGCCGGTACTTACACACACAACAACCACGCAACCGGCGAGAGAGCACACAATCCAATCCATCCAAAATTTTCTGCCAGAGCAAAATCTCAACACTCGGAACATTAAATTTATGCACACCGGTAAGTTTGTGCGTTGCTATTTTTTTATCGATTATGTAGAAACTTTTCTGGATTTAGGTCATTCCTCTGTAAACCCCAAGAAGAAGAATGTCAATGGGTGAATGTGTGTAAAACTGTGGATCGACCAATCAAATATGAATTTCACAATGCTTCACTGAATTTCTTACTGAATGAAATATTTATTTTCCAATATTTCGAGTGGAAGTTGTCCATATCTGGATTGCATTTAAACTCCGCACGTCAATCAAATCCAACAAGTGTCCTCCTCACACTTCTTGTATCGAACATCGGAAGATTGAGCTGCCAACCAGATATGAAGATATTGTTAATTGGATTATGCTGTCCAAGTCACTTCTAGAAACTCTCCAAGTTCCAAATCTTCTATAAACTTATTGATTCGTGGGCAGGAGTCGAAAAGCCTTCTTATTCACTCCGCGGCTTCGCAGTATTGTCCCTATACGCCCCAAAGAGAACCAGATTTTGTAAATCACTTCGATGGAATTTATCTCAGACCTATTGGTCCTAAACCAATTTTCTATTTGCCACATTTGGCGATATAATATGATAATAGAATTGGAGGTATGAGTTTCGACCATTTCACAAAAAAAAATTTTTGTTGATTATATTTAAATGATAACATTTTAATAAAATAAAAAAAAAACTTTAATTTCTATGTTAATAAATCTTATTTTCTATACTTTCGTTTTTAATTTTGGATTTTTATATATGATTTTCCAATTAGGTATTTAATACCTCAGTAATTTTTCTATCTTATATTTTGCTTCGTTTAATTTCAATTAACTATGTGTAATTCCATTTTCCTAAATAATTTTTAGTTTTAAAATTTCCTAATTTTATGGTTGCCAAAATAATTTTACTACAATATAGATTTTACTCAAATATAATTTCTAAACTATTTTAATTTTGAATTCTCCTAATTTATTGTTTTCACTCTTTTAAAATTTTTTGTTTTTTTTTTGTTATTAACGTTAGGTTTTTCGATTGGAAATCATTTTTGATCTCGAAATTTTGTCGTTAGTATTGTCTTTTGGCAAAGACGATTTTTATTGATAGAAATCCCGGCTGAGCCCCCAAAAATCATGTTGGTTACTTAGGGGTGTGTCATTTTAAATTTTTAAATGCATTAGGGGTAATCATATATATTCACTCGACTCTTTCCTAAGCACCTCTATGACTATTGTACTTTAACCATTTGTGTACCCATGGCGACGACCATGTTGGTACTGTACACAAAGGCGAAAAAACAATGAGCAGGTGAGCTCTATTGCTAAAACTACTCCCCATTGTATTTTCTCTTCGGGTTCTAGACGGCCGATAGAAGGTCTTACGTCATTGATCATTTTCTATTTCTACTTTTCTATCTCATTCGGTTATGGTCCTCATTTCTAGATGTTTTCTATTGTTTCTTTTCAAAATTTTGTGCAGGGATGCGCTCTTATTTTTCTATTAATAAATGTTGCTAGGTATTTTCCTTGTATTTATGAATATTTAACCTATCTCGCAAAAAATTTGAGCAGGGATCGGCCCTTATTTCCAAGTTAATCCACACTTGCCCTAATATTTAAATTGTTCTTCAAAAAATTTGAGCAGGGATCTGCCTGTATGCTTAGTCGTAACCTATTTTTGACCAAAGTACTTCCAGCGACGGACCCGTGGAGAAGCCTCCACATTTCGGCCCGAAATCAGCTGCGCGATTGAAAAACCAGCATACCCACCAGTCTGAGCATCCCGAAGGTACCCCAAACCATGATATGCTGGATCTCAATTCCACGGTACTATCGTTCACAACCAATAAATAATATAATTGGACTCAATAAAAACTATTATTCAAAACTTGAAACTAAATAAAATTTAACCATTAAAAAGAACAACAAAAGAAAATTTAACTGAGACATTAATTGCATATAAAATTTATTAATTAAAACACTTCTTAAAAATTACAATAAGAATAAAAATAAATTACCAAATCCACGATGGCATAAAATCGAAAACTGAGAGCTTCTCTGTCTGCAAATTACATGGTGGTACTGAAAAAACAAGTTTTTTCAAATGAATTTGTGATCAGTATTTATACTGATTTTGCATGCGCATTCATGCATGCGTTGTCACTCTATCCAATCAGAGTGCGAGAAGTTTTGACTTAATTTTTTGCATACATGCATGAGTGTATGCAATTATTTATTTGTCTTTAATTTCATTCATTTAATTAATTAATTATTTAATTTTTATTAATTTTAATTTTATAAATTTTATAATTTAAATAATTTGAGTTATATTAATTTTTATTAATTTAAACATTTTTATCTTTAAATTTAATAAGTTACCTAACCATTTAATTCTATAAACTTTACAATTTACATAATGCTAACTAATTTTATTATTTTGACGATTTAATTTTTATATTGTTTAAATAATTTTCAACTAATTCTATTTTACATTTTATTATTTTTCTATCGAAATTTTTAAGTGTTGAATTTTTCTGTTAAATTTATTTATCTCTTTATTCTATTATACGGGGTTTATTGACTCTTAATGTGTGATGAAATTTATTTTATTTATTTTATATTAGACCTTGGTCATAAATTTTTTCAACTTTGCGGTTTTTGTGTTAGGTATTTTTCGATTGATTAAAACAAACTCTCAGTTCTCGGTTTCAGCCCAACACTTTCCTCAATTTTCAAAGTCATTTGCTCTTTCCACCTACTTACTTATGTACGATTCCTATTCTTAACTCTTTCGTTGCTATGTCCGTAAATATACGTTTTTGCTACTGTCACGAATCTAGCCCAATAGCTACTCCCATATCGGTTCAATTTACAGATTTACTATCGTCGCATAGAGATAGTGCTCGCTCTTTCTTTAATTTCATAGCGAAAGGGTTAATGAACAGTTTATTTCAGTCCTTCCTAGTGGTATAAGGATTAAATTAATATTTAATTCATATATTATAGTTTAAAAGTTTTTATTGTGTAGTGCAGTGCTTTATGATATTATTTTTTTTGGAATTGCACCGTATTTTAGCGAATATAGTGCGCTCCCCTGGATAGTGCGCTCCCCTGGATAGTGCGCTCCCCTGGATAGTGCGCATCTAAATTTCGCGCTCGATTCGGAAAAAAAGTTTGAAAAATACCGTATTTTAGCGAATTTTGACCTGTCTTATATAATGCGCATCGGTATTTTAGAAAAAAATACACAAAAAAGTGCGCACTATAATCGCTAAAATACGGTAATTAAAATAATAATGTATGATTACATGTATCACATTATGTACAGTATAAATAAAAAATATATAAAAACTATATAGTGATAATTTACTATAGCGAATTATCACTATAGAAAGATTTAAAACACAAATAAAAATATCGACAAAAAAATTAATATAAAAAGAAGCAGAAAGCTAAAAAAAAATTTGAAAAGAAAATTAAAGGAAAATAAGAACTATTTTGTCTATTTTATCTGTTTGGAATTTTTTCTATGTTGTGTATATGAACTATTGCAAGTTATTTTTAATTGATCTTAATCAAGTTATCTAATCTTTTCATTGTCATTTTATTTTTATATCACATATCAAATACACAAGCACCCCAGTTGTCCTGAGACAAATTTTACTGGTGACTCTGCTGAGTTCTTCAAATTTCCTTATACGATAACATAATAACTGTATATATAATTATAACACGTATATACCTAAGAGCCTAAGAGCCCATAACATGGACAATTTAAAATTAACATCATTTTAAATTGTTTCAATAATACTTATATTTTTTGGAATATAGATTCTTGGACTATTTCTTATTTTATAATTTTATAATAAGAAGAAATATTATGAAACATTTAATTTGTATAGATTATTATTATCATTATTATAATAATTATTATCGGTGGCAGCTCGCAAGGCTGCAGCAATCCCACCAAAATGAAAACACTTAAATTATTATAGCTATTGCATTACTATACAATTAATTTACAAAAACATAATTTTTCATTTCGTTGTTTATTTATTTTTATTACTTCATTTTACGCAATGATATAATCTTATAAAATCTGTGTAAAAATACATTATTATGTTATTCTTGCTCTATTAAAGATTTAAAAACCATTGATAATGAAAACTGTATAATACCGTATTTTAGCGGATATAGCGCGCCCCCGCGTATAACGCGTATCCCTGTATACCGCGCGGATTTTATTGTATGTGTAAATACAAATTTGTATAACGCGCCCTGGCCTATAGCGCGCACCTACCTGATGCTGGTAAATTTCCAAAAATGCGGTTTAGTATACTTATTAATTATTCTCCATAAATTTTGTTTGTAAAATAATTCATAATCTCAATATTAAACAGCGTTACATTCCGTGTTTGTTTATTGTTGCTGTTTGCATCACGTATTATTAATCACGATACTCCGCGACAAAACAAGCCGAGTCATAAATTTAAAGTTCAGCGATGTAACAAACCACGTGTGAAATTCGTTTAATTTTATTGGCTGGGTTGTCGGCGTGTGATGACGTCGTCAGCCTGATAAATTGCCACGTGGTTAGATCCGTTTAAAACTATTGGTCTTACTCCAACGGCTGACAAAATAAAACAACGAATTCTCTGTTCTCATAGCACAATATAAACTCATGATATTTTAAAACCCATCATAAATTATTCGATATGCCTAAAAGAAAGTCTTACACAGCTGATTTTAAGCTTCAGGTGATTAAGTATGCGAAGGAGAAGGGAAATAGAGCGGCGGGTCGGGAGTTTAGTGTTGGTGAGACGTCGGTTCGAGAGTGGAGGAAGGAAGAGACAGAGCTGGAAAGTATGAATCCGAGAAAAAGAGCAAGGCGTGGCGGCAAGGCGAGATGGCCACATCTGGAGGCGAATTTGGTGAAGTGGATTTTGGCTCAGAGAGAGAATAATCGAGCTGTATCGACGGTGGCAATTAAGGCAAAAGCAAGATTGTTGGCCGTTGAAATGAAGTTAGATGATTTCAAAGGTGGCTCGTACAATTGGGTTTACAAATTTATGCGGCGCAATAATTTGTCGATGCGTGCTCGAACAACAGTCGGCCAGCGACTTCCGGATGATTGGGAAAAGAAGTTGGATGATTTCAGAGAATTTGTTCATAAGGAAATCAGCCAACACGATCTCTCACCAAATGACGTCATCAACATGGACGAAGTGCCCATGGTCTTTGATATCCCTCCAACGCGATCAGTTGCTTAAGTCGGGGTTAAGACGGTCGCTGTTGCTACGACAGGACATGAAAGAACTTCGTTTACCGTCGTCTTAGCCTGCACCGCTGGAGGCCAGAAACTCAAGCCAATGCTTATCTTCAAACGTGCGACAATGCCACGTGAACAGCTTCCAAGTGGTGTTGTCGTTACATGCAATAAAAAGGGTTGGATGAACACGGACGTCATGGGGATCTGGACAGACAAATGCTTCCGCACCAGGCAAGGCGGATTTTTCAAAAAGAAATCTCTCCTTGTTTTTGATGCCATGACAGCTCACAAAGAGTCATCTGTTCAAAAGAAGATAAACGCAGCGGGCGCCCATATCGCCGTCATCTCGGGTGGCCTCACTTGCAAGCTTCAGCCACTGGATGTCGCTGTAAATCGACCATTCAAGACGTTTGTTCGTGAGGAGTGGGACAAGTGGATTTCAACTGGGTCCCACACATACACACCAGCTGGTAGACAACGCCGTGCCACATACGTTGAAGTATGCAAGTGGGTCATAACTGCATGGGAGAAAGTGAAGGTGACAACAATCACAAATGGATTCAAGAAGTGTGGAATTATGCCCAGTAACGTTCCCGATGTTGGCGCCGATGACTCGACAGATGGAGAGGGAGACAGTGAAGCATCAAAAGCAGAAGGAAATGATGTGGCAATCGAAGAAGAGCGCCTACAGCGAGTCATGGACATGTTTCAGGCCAGTTCAGATGACGAGAGCTTCGAAGGTTTCCAGGAGAGTGATGGCGAAGAAGAGCTTGAGGATGGCGGAGATTAAAACAGCAACAAGTTACTGAAATGACATGTGGGATCAAAAATAAATAAAAAAACATCGAAGTTTTATTTATTATATCTATAAAAAAAATTTAATATAAGATAACGTGAACATTAAAATTTATAATTTCTTTATTTCTATTTGTTTTCCTGACGTGTCAATACGAACAATGCAACTCCGGCTGGCGCCATTCGATCCATATTAAACACAAACTCGGTATCTGAAACATTGCTACATAACAGAAATAAATAGCAAATTATTATTTAATATTATAAAAATAAAATAATTTGTTTAACTAAAAGTAAATCTGGTTGCAATCAAACGTAACATTAAAACCGATGGTAGGGGTACTGTCACATCATAAAAATATTTCCACTGGCAATGCCGCCACGTGTAAAATATAAATCATAAAGCGCGCACCCACAGATACCGCGCATGGGGGGTGCGCGGTTTGTAAAAATGCGTATAACGCGCGCGTTATATGCGCTAAAATACGGTAATAACTTTTCATGATGTGCACCAAAGCGCATTTGATTATCATAAATGAGACATTCATTTAGCTATGTCAAATAAGCTTTGTTTTGGATTTTAGTTAATTTTAAGATTTTTTGTTAAAATAATGAATAAAGAAGTAAGATATTTATTTATTTATTATAATATGCATTAAATATTTCATAGTTCACCTAAAATATCAAGTATTTAGGGAAGCATCTTTAACGTGATTATTAATATGATTTTTGAAATTATGATATGATTTTCGAAAGTCCTCGTTAACTGCTTGGGATATTGCAGTAAATCATTCATTGAAGGTAAATCTGTCTGGTAAATCCATCAGCCGAAAAAACTTTAGTTCTTTCCCCATTTTTAATTTTGCTCAACACTTTCGATGGGGTTCAAAAATGGATTATATGGCAACTTTTCTATTTGAATAGTCAATGAAGATATATTATTGTAAATGGATTAGCTCATCTTTGGATATTGAGACCTCAATTTGTTGGCATATTGTTATAAATTCTATTGCCTACTCGTGATCTACCGAATCTCTTGTTCGTCCATGTATTGAAGAGCATTCATCTATGAATTTCTTGAAATACAATAGTCGATTCTGATGAAGTTTCTGACATATTCTTGTATATTTTTTTATAATTAATTAATTTTAAATTGAAAATTTTTAGCTAATTGAATGTCTGCATGATAAATCAATGTCCTATAGTGTGTATTTTTTATTATAGAAATTTTGTGAACCGTGTTTGTATGTATTTATTTATTTTTCTTCCAACAGCGATTTTTTCTATCTTTCCATAGTGTAATAGCTAATTTAATGTCACCTAGCTAATACAATGTCCCTTCTGGCTATGACACACACACATTTATTATAGGTAAGTTAATATTTATATTATTAAATATGCAAATCAATGGCCATTTGATGATAATCAATTGCCGGTTGGTGTATATCAAAATGTCATGTCTTGTTACTCATTTCTTAAACAAACAACAAAAATCATTTGAATATGCACACTTGGTTTGAATGCGCATTCAGTTCATATGTCTATCATCGCTGTCGATTTTTGCTGTATAACGTTTGTTGTTTCATAATTGCGCTGTCACACTCTTACAGTGTTCATTGAGTGTACCCCATCCATTTCACCATCACCTTTTAAACATTCAAAATTCAGAATCATAACCATAACCATTCTTTCACAGAATCATAACCATAAAGGCAATGAATGATAACAGTGATTAAACTAATAATTATAACGATAAATGTGACGAGGAACAATTATCGAAGACTAATAATAATGGGGATTTGAAGGACAGTGATAGCTAAGACTTCAAAACACCCTTCAGCGTACGTTGAACTTATTGCAAAGTATTTCATATGACAAATGACTGGATATGAATATAAATGGAGGCGACTCTGTCGCTTGTGTCTTAGCCAGAAAATCCACAATGAAATTAAAAATAAAACTCCTCTCACTAGTATTTCTGGAGTTATCATCATCTTTTGCTTTTGTGCAACCTTGGAGTGTCATTGATCTGATAAAGAAACTGTTTCTAGGACTTAGGTGTGACTCTTATGTGACCCGAATAATAGGTATTTGGTTATTGAATCTGATATACCTTTCGAGATCTTAAGAATTCACCATGAAATTGGTGCATTCAATGTCTAACACTTATCGTAGTCATTTTTCAGAACGAGAGTGTGATTCGTCTGATATGTGGTGGAACACCTTTGCGAGCTGCTCCACAGTTATATTTCAGATCATTATTGTTTCCCCACCTCTTTGGCACTGCCTCAAAATAGATGAAATGTCTATATTTATCACAATGATCTATAAAACTGAACAATATTTGTATTAAATAAAGTCTTATTGGTGCTAGATGACAGAGGACGGATCATCGAAAACTATATATATATATACAGGCCCGGCGTGAAGCGGGTACGATGCGTGATTTTCACACAGGCTCCACGGCGGAAAAATACAAAAGGCGGCAAAATTGTACAGAAATTTGTTATTTTCATAAGATTTTTATGTTTTTATAATAAATATGAATTAAATTAAAAGTAATAAAGTTATATTGTTTTGATATGTATGCATTTATCGTTTCTTTTACTCTTATTATGGAATGCGAAGGCGGTAATATGCAATTTTCACACATCATCTGAAACTCTAGCGCCGGTGCTGTATATATATATATATATATATATATATATATATATATATATATATATATATATATATATATATATATATATATATATATATATATATATGGTGTCCGTAGAGATTTCGACCGGTAGCGAGCCAGGACATCCTGACAAAATGACCACCTCTTTCCCAAAGCGTTTTATTTTAATTAACTATTACTCAGATCTAATCTTGAGGAGGTCTACTCTTGATTTTATATAAATCTTTCTACCTTTTGTTTTAATCAATTAGCACCATGACTACTTCAGTGAAGCCTTGGTACTCCTGAGAAGAAACGAATTCTGTCAGTGTCAAGCAGAAGGAAGAGATCCGGCTTCTCCAGGAAAAGATAGATCGATTGGAGAGGACATGGTTCGACCTTCCCCAGATGAATAAAAAAAGCTGTACCGCTTTGAACACTGTAGAGACAGCCTCGTTGCAAGAACAGCCACGAGCGCTCCATTCCATCTTCAAAAACAAGGAGTTGGCATCCTGAATTATCTAGTTTAAGAATCTTAGCAATAATACGATCATCTCGGTCCATCATCTCGAACCTAAATCTCTCGCCCCTCCCGCTTGCCTTGGTTGCTCAACACCAAAACCTTTGGTTCTAGTCCCGGTCCCCTCAATATCATCAGGAACCCAGCAGCCGGCACCGATTATTGACCTGCGCACACCCATTCGGGAACCATCTCAGAAGAAGTCTCGGCGGAAGATTTCTATCGGAGTATTGTCAATGTAATAGTATTAGCCACCCAAAGGTATTAAGGGATAAATCCAACGTAAGTCCTTCAATCGGCCGTCTAGACCCCGTCAGAAATATTATGGGGAAATAGTGTTAAGATAGGCGCTCACCTGACTTGTAATTTTTAACCGACGTTCAGAAGTACCATCAGCTTCAAACCTATTAGAAAATCTTTAGTAATTGTCCATAAATGAATTAGCATTTTGTTTTGATTAAGAAGACCGAAACTCAGTTTTGTTATTATATCGTCACTATTCAAATATTTTCCTTTTACGTAAGTCCTTCATTCGGCAGTCCAGAACCCTCGTAGAAAGCCCAATAAGGAGTAGTTTTAGTAAAAGAGTTTATCTGCTCATTGACTCTCAATTATTATGTACTTTACCAAAATGCTTATTGCCATGGGTACATAGATACGATATGAAACAATCACGAAAAAGTGTTTGTAGAGATATTTCTCCATGTAGACAGTGTATCTCATGTATTCGCCTTCATTTTTCTTTCACAGAACGCCAACATTATTATTATTATTATTATTATTATTATTATTATTATTATTATTATTATTATTATTATTATTATTATTATTATTATTATTATTATTATTATTATTATTATTATTATTATTATTATTATTATTATTATTATTATTATTATTATTATTATTATTATTATTATTATTATTATTTTCATTATATTATCATAAAACAGCGCAAGCTTTGTGATAACCATTGTAAGTCTCAATGTTAGACTAGTTTTGATCTCATTAGATCTCATTAGTACTATACAGGAGACGCACAGATTTCTCTTCGCGTCAGGTAAGTATACAACAGTGTTGAATCAACTTTATTGCATACTTACTCTAGTACACTAAATATCACATTGTTTGTTTTTTTTGGGTTGTCCCCGAAAATCTGAAAACTTGCAAAGAAGGCGTATGAAAAATCATAATCACCTCTGCAAACAAATAAAAAATTAGCCGAAACATAAAAATTGTTTGCAAGTGCATCAAATAACCTTTAACCTTTAATTTACAAAGTTAAGGTGTACAATTATTTTGTCTTATACTTTCATTAATAGCGCAAGTTTTGTGATATTCAGTACAAGTCCCAGTAGTAGACCATTTTCGAACTTTTAATCTTCATCAGTACTATAAAACGTATTCATTAATAATTTAGAATTAGGAATATTAATGTCTAAATTTTTATTAACAATTATAAAATGGCACATTTATGGTTGTGCAAATTGATCGGTTCAATTGAACTCGATCATAAACTACAATATTTCCTGATCAGTGAATATTTGTTTAATTTTCTAAACGTTGAACAGGGACAATATGGTGGGCCAAATAGTTGTAATGTAAATATTGAGCTATTCTTTTATTTAGGTTCAAATTTTTACTTACCACCATTTTACTGTCCTTGAATTCAGTAAATTTTAAGTTTTAATTTTTTCTCTATTTATACGCCTCTTTTTCATATTTAGATATTTATCATAATTTTAGATTTGAAAACAATTTAATATTGTATTTTCTTTATCAAAAATTATTAATTTCCGCATTCCTTGCATTTTAAAAAGCGTTTCATTTTGTCATGTTTATTCTTGCATTTAATATTATGCAAAATATTAAAATTTAAATCATTTTGATGCAAATATACTTTGAAATTATTTTAGATTTTAAATAATTATTAAATTTAGAAACATTTGTTTATCTACACCAAAAAATATAAAATGTTGTAATTGTAAACGTAGCAGGAAGTAATTATCATTTATGAAAGTTGTCAAACGTTGAAATATTTTGATAAATTCATAAAATGAAATATAAAATGGAATATTTAATTGATTTATTTTGACATTAATAATTATTCATCATATTAATCAATAATTTTGTTAATTTTAGATAAAACGATAAGGCAAATAATGAAATAATATGCAGAATTAGCAAATGTTTTATGATGAAAGATTGTAATTCTCCTTGCATTGGGTATTATTTCGATGGAAAAGATCAATTTTGTCGAGGATCAGCAAAACATTGTGAAAAGAAAATGATCAACTTAAGGATATCAGAAGTGATAGTGAGATGCAGATGGAAAATTGTCAGTTGAGAGAATAAATTGAAAGAGCATACAACAAGCAGCCAGTCAGAAGCCATTTAATGCAAATGTATGTGAAATGACTGAAGTTGTGAAGGACGAAATGAAAGCCACCTTAATGAGAATAATGCTTACCATCGCAAATTGTTGATTGACCATATCAATAATTTCTGCAATTAGATAGAATCAGTGGGTAATGCAAATATGAAATTGAGAAAGGAATTATCGAATTGAAAGGAGAAATAACTCAATTCAAACAATAATTCTTTAATATTTAATTGATTGATTAAATTATTGATTGATATTTGTGATTGTATGAGAATTGTTCTAACGTAAATATGGAATTGAGAGGTATTGCAACAAGGGAGAAATGGAGGAATTGAATGAGGTCAATCAGACAATTGATAATTATAAGCAGCGGCTGGCACAAGAGAATGAAAAAGCGATCAAAGGTTTGAATTAAAAATCAAACATTTTAATAGATCAACTTTGCATTCTCTTGTTGCATACGCCGTTTGCACTTCGGTTTCAATTCATCAATTCGCATTTGGTATTTTGTTTCAATCATTTCAATTTGTTGTCTGATTTGCTTTGCGTTTATGCATCAAATCAACAATCAAACTTGATTGATAGATTCAATATTTGTCTCCATCTCGGTTCTGGATGAGCGATTCTCATTCTATAATGCTACAATATCCTCAACTAACTCCTCTATTTCCCCTCTGTTGCCCATCACTTTCATTTCCATATCGCACATTTTCTCATTTACTCACAATATCAATTAAATATTTCAATCGTTTAATTGGGCATAATCAGCTTTTTGTTTGAATTGTCTCATTTCACCCTTCAATTCGATAATTTCGTTACGCAATTTCATATTTTCATTTCTCAATGATTGCATCTCATTGCATAAATTACTGATCTGATCAATCAATAATTTGCTATGGCCTTCATTGTTATCATTGAGATGGACTTTCATTTCGTCCTTTACCACTTCATTCATTTCGCATCCAATAGCATTGAATGGGCATCTGATTGGCTGCTTAATTATAAATTATAACCAATCGGGTGCAATTGATGTGTTTGGCAATGAATAAATGTGTTTGTTTGCAATTGATGTGGAGATTTCCATGCTAAATTGCAATGATATTTGATAAATGAAAACAATTATTTCAGTAAATCAATATATTTTTTAATCTTGTTGTTCTGTGTTTTGATTTATTTTTTTGTTTTGGGTTTTGCTTCCACTGGGTGTTATACTGTTATCGTTCATGCTATTTACATTTCCTTGCGCTTGGGAATTCAACTCATTTTCTAATCCGTTCCTTTGTTGTAATTATCTCGTATGTATCATTTGTTCTCCCAATCGCTTGAGTCTCCTTGATTAATATTTTATATTATCTATAAAATACGTTATTGCAATTGCTGTTGTTTTGGTTGCTTCTATTATTGTTGTATGTCGTATTTTTGAGTTTCCTCGTACAGTTTAATACATTCAACAGGCTATTAGCAGCTTTGCGGGAATCTTTATTCCAGAGGCTTTTTTAGCTTCATGATTATTTGTTTTTTGGGTTGATTTGAATTCTTTCCGCAGAATTTACATTTGCTTGTTCTTATTTCGCATACTTTTGGATGACTCTTTGTGATTATAGAAATCAGGCATAGTTCATATTTTATTTTTTGAATTTGCTATTTCTTAGTCCTTTCCATTCATATTACTCTCTCAGACATTTCATTTAATATTTCGCGATTCGTTGCATAGTTTGGTTGGGTATTCTCGAGGGTGATTTTATTAGTTTCGCCACAGTCTGGGCATATTGTTGAATTTTCTTTTTAGCTGGGTTACAAATTCTGCATCCACATTCGATATGTCTTGCTCGATTATTAGCTTGTTAGACTTGATATAATTGAGTCGCTTTTCGTGTTCTCGTAATTTCGTTTGCTATTTTCTCATGAGTGGGTAAACTTTTGACCGGTCCTCTAATTTCTGTTGAATTCGGTTGGTTGCCATTTGAATTTAGTTAGAAATTTTTATGTTTACTGCTCTGACTTAAGATATAAATATTTTCATTATTAGTGATTCTATCACTTCCATTGCAATCATCGTTGTAGGTTTGTGGTATTGGTATTGTTTTAGTAGTGCTTTCATTTTGCTTCCTATGACTTTTTGAGTTTTGCAGGTGAGACAATCTGTTATCCGCTTTTTAAGTCATCTACATTTTTCGACCAATAAAATTTTTGTTTAATTTCTTGTTTCTGCTTTCTTGGCTGATATGTGTCCACCAAACTTTCCATCATGATATTGTATTAAAATATTTTTATACCAATTTCGGATAGGCACATTAAGCTCATATATCCATCCACTACCAATAGGTGTCCTTTCTTGATCCTAGATCTGGCGATTTTTCTCCGTATTATCTTGGTCAAAAATTGAAAATAGTTCGTTGTTCCATTTCTAATTCTAGCATCATTTTACACTTCTAATGTATTTTATCAGGTTTATATTTTTACCTTTTTCTAGTGTTGAGTTATCGCTATAGGTAAATAACAAGGGTTCTTCTTGATTTTGGCCGAACATAAATGTTAATTTGATTTTAAATAATTGTTAGTAAGTGAATAATTCAAATTTTAAGTTTTTAATTTTTTCACAATTTTTACGTCTATTTTCATTTATAGATTTCTATTATTATTTTAGATTTGGAAACAATTTAATACTGTATTTGCTTTTTCAAATATTACTAATTTCCGCATTTATTGCATTTTTAAAAAACGTTTCTTTTTGTCAAGTTTATTCGTGCATTTAATATTATGCAAAATATTAAAATTTATATAATTTTAAATGCAAATATACTTGGAAATTGTTTTAGATTTTGAATAATTATAAATTTAGAAACATTTGTTTATCTACACCAAAAAATATAAAATGTTGTAATTGTAAACGTAGCAGGAAATAATTATCATTTATGAAAGTTGTCAAAAGTTGAAATATTTTGATAATTGCAAAATGTAAAATGGAATATTTAATTGATTTATTTTTATATTGATAATTATTTATCATTTAATTAATAATTTTGTTAATTTTAGATAAAACGATAAGGAAAATAAATTTGAATTTGATAATTTCCAGAATGTGCAAAATGATTGTGAAGATCATGCAATCAACTTAGGTATTTGAGAAGTTGGATTAATCAAGTGGTAATGAGAATAGCCATCAAGCAGCCCATTCAATGCAATTGGATTTGAAATGAAGTAGTGAAGGACGAAATGAAAGCCATCTCAATGAGAATAATTCTTTCCATCGCAAATTGTTGATTGACCATATCAATAATTTCTGCAATTAGATAGAATCAGTGGGTAATGCAAATATGAAATTGAGAAAGGAATTATCGAATTGAAAGGAGAAATAACTCAATTCAAACAATAATTTGATAATATTTAATTGATTGATTAAATTATTGATTGATATTTGTGATTGTATGAGAATTGTTCTAACGTAAATATTGAATGGAAAGGTATTGCAACAAGGGAGAAATGGAGGAATTGAATGAGGTCAATCAGACAATTGATAATTATAAGCAGCGGCTGGCACAAGAGAATGAAAAAGCGATCAAATATTTGAATTAAAAATCAAACATTTTAATAGATCAACTTTGCATTCTCTTGTTGCATACGCCGTTTGCACTTCAGTTTCAATTCATCAATTCGCATTTGGTATTTTGTTTCAATCATTTCAATTTGTTGTCTGATTTGCTTTGCGTTTAAGCATCAAATCAACAATCAAACTTGATTGATAGATTCAATATTTGTCTCCATCTCGGTTCTGGATGAGCGATTCTCATTCTATAATGCTACAATATCCTCAACTAACTCCTCTATTTCCACCCTGTTGCCCATCACTTTCATTTCCATATCGCACATTTTCTCATTTACTCACAATATCAATTAAATATTTCAATCATTTAATTGGGCATAATCAACTTTCTGTTTGAATTGCGTCATTTCACATTTCAATTCGATAATTTCGTTACGCAATTTCATATTTTCATTCTTTATATATTCTATCTCATTGCGTAAATTATCGATCTGATAAAATCAGCAATTTGCTATGGATATAATTGTTCTCATAGAGATGGACTTTCATCTCGTCATTGCCCACTTCATTTCACAGCCAATCGCATTGAATGGCATCTGATTGGCTGCTTATTGATAAATTATATCCAATCGGGTGCAATTGATGTGCTTGGCAATGAATAAATGGCCTGGCAGTGCAATTGATGTGGAGATTTCCATGCTAAATTGTAATGATATTTGATACGCTCCAGCCTGGAAATGAAAGCAATTATTTCAGTAAATCAATTTAATTTTTTTAGTCCTGTTGTTCGGTGTTTTGATTTATTTTGCTATTTTTATGGTCAAATTTCCCAAGCAGATCGATGAGGCAAGTGCAAAGGTTTTTCACCTTCCATGAATATGCTGGGATGCATAAAATTTATTTTCATTACCATTTTAGAATTTGCCTATTTACCTCGAAGTAATTTTTACCGTGAAATTAGATAATGAAAATTGCAAATTCACAGTGAAATTAATTCAAAATATCTCCTCAACCAATATTGAAATGCCTTCAATGATATCAGTGGCGTAACTAGTGGACGCAGGACCCTGCGTGGCGGAGGCCCAAATTTATTACTAAAAAATATTTACAATCATTTTCTGTAACTTTTCCCCCGCAGTTATATTTGCCTACAAACATAAAACTATCATTGAATAGCGGCTGCTGTGAATAACTGTGTATTAAACCTTAACCGAAAATTCTTTTGCCAATATGAAGGCTAGGAGGAAAGATTTTAATATTTAAGGTCCATTAAGTTTTAGTTTCATTTTTCTATTATTTTTATGATATATGAAATAAATATCTAACTTGTTTTTGTTAAAAAAAAATTATTGTGGAATTATTTTACATTGCGCAGGGGGCCCAAATTTTGAAGTTCCGCCACTGATTAATATCTACAAGGCTAATTGCAAGTTCTATATTAATTTGGAATTATTAATTCTATTTATTAGAACAGGGCAGTGATGGCGAACCTTTTTTTCTTGTGGGTCAAAATTATTTAAAAAAAATTCAATTTGAAGTCGCAGGTCAAACTAGCTACATATGTATCTTTAAAATTTAAACAATTATTATATTTACTTTTTTGATTACACTTTTATTTAAAAAAAATTATACAAACAATTCAGTAAACAAATAAAATATAAATTAAATAAATAATATAAGAAAAGTTTTGATTAACTTTTCACAATTCCTCTGCTGAACATTTGCGATGCATGATGGAATGGGGTCAATTTAGAATCCGAGAGAAAGAATGAAAACAAGTTGTTAATTTGATCGATATGGCTGCCGTTACACTGCAAGAGAAAAACAGGTACTACATAAAAACGTTAGCAGAGGTAATATTATTTTGTGCTAAACAAGAAATCACTTTATGTGGTCATGATGAGAGTGATGAGTCGAAAAACAAAGGAAACTTTTTGGAATTAATCGACGTTATCAGCCGTCACGATGACAAGTTTGCAGCTCGATTGCGTTCATTGCCCGACAATGCCATTTATTTATCGCAATCAATCCAGAACGATATCGCCCTTTGTATAACCACTTACATTTCCGATATAACATCAAAAGCCGTCGAAGAAACGGGTATGTTCTCACTTTTGGTAGACGATACATAATATATTAGTAAGGCTGAACAAACGTATATAGTGTTACGATTTTTTGATAAGTCTACAAATAGCATTAACGAATGTTTTCTTGGCTTTTTTCAGCCAAGTGGTCTTGATGCTCAGTCTCTCGTAAACTGCATTACTGAGGCGCTGAACAAACATGATGTTAACATTAACAATTGCATAGCTCAGGCATACGACGGTGCGTCAGTGATGAGTGGAGATATTAGTGGAGTTCAGAGGAAAATTCAATATTTGGTTCCGCATGCGGTCTATGTTCTTTGCTACGCACATAGAGTCAACCTTGTGTTAGTAAATTTTTGTAAAAATGAACCGATCGCTCGTGATTTTTTTGATCTTGTGCAGTTGTTTTTTTCTAAATTATGAATATTTTTGTGTTGGGCAGCTGCCCAGACTGCATTATGACCCTGGTTACGACACTGAATGTAGTGCCTGCTGAACCTCACTGATATTTATACAATTACCATTTAATATTCTTTTTTTTATTTGTTTAAGAATAATAATTTTATATTTAACTGAATGCGAGTGTAATTTGTTTTAATAATGGCGATTTTAAAATATACAAAAAAACATGCCTCATATACTCAGACTAGTAGCGACAAACAAAATGCCATCTTATTCCGATTTAGAAGTAACAAAAAAAATTATTTCTAACTACAAAAAGCAATTCAATTCACAACGCCAAGCTGAATATCAACGAATACGTCAATACAATTTCCAATAACGATGCCAACTTTATGATGGAAGATGTTAAATGCAATAAAATTGGGAACAATGTTGGATTTATAATTTACTTATTTTTCCAATTATTAGCTTGCTGCGTGGGTAGCTCCGGCACGACAGTTAATTTTAATTTGAAATAATATTATTATAAGAACTTTTTTATTCCAATTTCACCACTGACTTTTTTTTCATTGTATGTATTAAAAAGAACTTGGAGTATATAAATCATTAAATATATCGATGTTTTTGATATTCACGAATTTTCTGCACTGCCTTCACTTGAAAAGGGCAATACATTGATATATTTACTGATTTCTAGCCTTCAAAGTCTTTAATAAATAAAATAATATTGATTTTAAAATTATCCAACAATATATTTAAAATTATCTAAAAATATATTTAAAATCATCTAAAAATATATTTAAAATCATCTAAAAATCTGTTTAAAATAAGTATAAAAAAACAAAAAATATTCTTTATGATAATTTAGAAAACTAAAACTTAAACAATTACAAAATAATATAATTTGAACTAGTTGATTTACTCATATCAGATAAATTCTTGTCGTGCTAAAGCCTTTTCCAAATATTTTCTCATATGAGAAAACCACCCAATAAATAATAATAATAATTCTAATGTAAATTTAATTAATTTCTTGATAATTTGCTGTAATTTTATTGACTTGTTTTTTTAATTTTAAATAAAAATTAATTTTTAATTACAGGTTAATAATTAGAGTTTTTACAATAATCAAGTGATAGGATTAATTTTTGATGATGATGACTTTGTAATGATATTGAATTTAACTAAACAATTATTTCTTATAATTATATTTTCTAATAATATTTCCATTTACACATTGATGAACTTAAATATTCAAAATTTATTGTTCCGTTGGGATTACACCAAAAAGTTACACCGGAAGATCAAATCAATACAGAACTATGAGAGAAGAACCAATGAGTGATGCAAGATCTAAATATTACCATCCAAGAGCAAGTCCAATGGCAATTCGTCATGAGAGCAGGCATTCATGTGAATATTGACGTTCCACTTATTTAGAGATGGAACTATTTCCTGGACATCACGAGGCTAACCAATCAACATTGACTTCTTCGACTGAAAACAAGAAGACATCAAAGCATTGTCCGGAAAGTGAAAATGGATCCGGAAGCTGAAATTTGCGCGAACAAGCCTATCCGATTGGAAACAGTGAGAATTTGATGCTTTATGTAAATTTCCTTTTACTTATTTATTCATTTGATTCGCTTGCCTAATGTGAAATAAAGTTGTTTTTGAACCCAAATGAAATTTAAAGCAATCATTTTGAATGAAAATAAACTTTAAGCTAAATTCTTCATAAATGGAAATCAGCCACTGATAGGAAGCCACTGATAGGAAGCCACTGATAGGAAGCCACTGATAGGAAGCCACTGATAGGAAGCCACTGATAGGAAGCCACTGATAGGAAGCCACTGATAGGAAGCCACTGATAGGAAGCCACTGATAGTTTACTTTTGCGTTTTCAATTTCAAATATTAATTTATTTAAGTAAAAATCCAAATTCAGAAATATAAGGTATAAAGAAACAACAAACAGATATGTCAAATGAACATAATGACGAAGGGGTCATATGAAATTGGGTGCTACATCTTCTATGATACGTCCGTGAACCCAGAGTGACGTCAGGACATTGCTAGTCCTTCTGAGAGGCTCAACTTTAGCTCAGGGGCTAGGTTCCTCCTTGACATGCTCCATTTTGCTGAGTTAATTCTTCTAGCTACATATATGCTTTGTGTCTTTTTTATCCCGTTTTGTCTTTTGACTATTACTTCGTCTTTCATTCTTACTTCTCTCAATCTAAATAACTCGATGCAGTCTTCTACCAAAACTTTGATAAATTCTCGTTCGATGTGTGGGTATGAGCTCCACAGTAGTATGGTAAAGTTCGTTTTGTTATCATACATTCCCTAGTTTGTGCTTTATCCTCTGTCAATTCGACTAAGCTCCGTAATTTGCCTCTTGTTGGTTTGGTCTCTTCTATGGCAATTGTATTGTATATTTTCCACGATACTACACAAGATATTATTAGAATGGATTAAAGATTGTAACTTAATGAGCAGAAATCAAAAAGCGTGTGGTGACACCGGATGGATGTAGAGTTGGATATTTCGGCAGCGTTTTAAAGTTTTCCACAAGATATGATGTGGTATACACTCGAAAAAAGTATATCGATAATTAGCTAATTAATTTTTAATTAATTCTAGTTTTTTATAATTATTTCCTTCTGCGGACCCTCATTTATTTTTTATTATATTTGAACTCATATCATATTATTTTTCTGGAAAATATTTATTTTTGATTTTTAATTAATGTTTTTGTACTTTTAATTATTACTGTGAATTTGATGTTTTTATTGATTTTCACTTTGTTTTTGTGCCTTTTTCATTAAATCCCAACAAAATGTTTTATTAATTTTTGACTTATAATTATTAACATTTTATTGATTTGCACACGAGTTTAACAGACAAATTATCAACTTATAGCAGATTCAACACAGAAATGATGTAATATAAGCATTTTATTTTATTTTCATTATATTTTGAATTACTCAGCCACTTTATGATCTTGCTGATTTTCTCTGTTAGAGAATTTTAATTTATTGAAATAAGTAATGTAACCAAGGGCTACCATTAAGGTCAATGACTGCCAAGGTTGGTGTGACAAATCGCTGGTCACAGATTCTGTACCAGATCTTATTGTTAATTTTATCAACACATTTTTGTAATATTTTGCTATAAATTTTATTCACATAGCCAAAATAAAATTTAACAAAATAATTAATCATAAATTACTGAGAGTATAGGCTACAGAGTACAGACAGAGGTCACAGTATTACATTTACAGTAAAATAAAGTACAAAAGTGTCTTGTTTTTTTTTATGTAGGTGGATGATTTTTTAGGTACATGAAGTGCATTTGTACATGTTTAAATATAATATCGGGCTTAACCCGTAACTCTCTTCATTGGCTACACCACTGATCACAAAACCTGAAAGTTTGACTTCAACAACCTTCAATTACTGATGTACCTAACGAATTTCCGGTTCCAAAATAATTTCTTGTACCATTTCGAGTTAAGACCCACCTGGTTGTCTTATTATCTTATATTTTTTATATTTTCAGGATTTCAAGATAAATTTCTTTTTTTATTAATAAGTAAAATTCATTCATAAAATATTTCAAATTTGTGAATTTAAATATAAATTTACATGAAATCTTTTTTGTTTTAATAATATTATATTTGAAAATAGATTGGTAATCTCTGAATCATTATGTTGCCTGGGTAGGCATATGCCTTGGCCATCTGATAATATTCAGGCATCAATTCTGGGAATTCTCCTGAATCACCGCAGGATATCTGGCAAAATATTTGCATTAACTTCTTCTGCCATTTGTTGCTTTTGTTTAACTTGTTATCTATTTATTACTATTTATATTATTAATCTATTTATAGTAATTATTTGATTCTATTCGGATCCTTTATTATTGACCTATCTATGCACGCCCCAAGCGAGCGCAGGCCTAACCCTAACACTGGATTTAGAAAGTACTCTTTGAATGACTACATTAATATGCGGTCTCAAGTGACGTACAGATGATCTCATATTTATATGTCATGCTTTTATTTAGATCATTCCGCACTTCAGAGAGTTGGTGCAGGCAGAGACATTGTTGTGCATGATTCTGGGAAGGAATTCAATTTATTGCACGGAATTATACCATTGGATTGATGGTTAAGGGGTGCAATGAAGGTCCATTTTGATGCTAAGGTATCCATCAATAGTAGTGCATTCAATACCGGTATACCGGTATCGGTACTACCGGTATTACCGGACTTTTTTCTGGTACCGAAATACCGGTATTGAGTTGGATCAATGCCGGTATTTCTGGTATAGGATATATAAAAAATATTTAAAATTGTTTCTCAATTTTACTTAAAAAATATTATAATAATAAGGCATTGCTTTTTTAAGCAAAAATAAATTAGACTTTCATAACTAAATTGACGAATGCAGGACTATTAATGGTTTTGCATGACTGTTTATGCAGAACTAAAAATTGTAAAATTCATGACCAATTACAATTTTTCCTGACTAAATTTATTGTTTCCTGACTATTTATTATTTAACTAGTATTTAAAAAGACAAATGTCTCTATTATATCTTCAGTACTCATGCAAAAACTTTATGCCTAATAGATTATTAGGCATAAAGTTTTATAAGTAATTATGATAACGTTAAATAAAAAAAACTTTATGCATTCTGAATTGTATTTTACCCGCGCAAATAAACCTTCCCTTACAAAAAAAAGCACTTTCGAGTACTCGACAAACTATAAGCTTAGATTTCCTAACCTCTGATAAAAATATGGTGGCTTGCTTATCGTGGTTTTTTTCAGAAATTTGAACTGATCCAATAATAATGTAGGAAGGTTTTTTGTTATGAATGTATTTTTATTTATTTATTTACTTTTCAATTTGAAATCATCGCAAATATTTTTGGACAAACAAAATGATTTTAATCTGTCCACGAATATAACATTGCCACATATGCTCATTATTTAACTTATTATTTTAATTGAGTAAATTGTTCATTTATTTTCAAAATAAGCGCTTTTTTATTACAATAGCTATTTGTAGTGAAATTTTCTGGTTTTTTTACTCATGCGTTGTTTTTTAGTAAAAAAAATGTTTTTTCAATTAATGTTGTACAAATTACAACAGTTTCTTGTAACATTTGATAATTTATTATCTAGATCGTCATATAATTGGAAGTCTAAAAAACATATAAATAATCAAGATTAAAAATAAGTAAAATTTTTATTTAAGAATGATTTTAAACTTAATTTTGCTTTGGATATTTAAGCATAAATCCCATTAACCAAATATTTCTAGTATGCGATGTGCTAGATTTAATTATTTTATTGACCCGAAATTTCAGAAACCTACTTTTAAATTCAATAATAACAATAACGTTATATAATAATTCAGTAGTTAAATTGAAATCCGATTGATATTTATTCAAATAAATACGTCTACGTTAGTAAATTTGCATTTAAATAGTAAGTATTTAATTTATAAACATAGATTTGGGTACTTTAAATGAATTAGTTCGATTTTATTTGCAGATTTTTGTTTTTGTTTGAAGACAACAAGAAATAGACAAAAAAAGTTTTATATTAATTTAATATCCAGAAACCCCCAAAATGTCCCAAAAAATATTCAAAGAGTTCAGCACCGGCGCACGAGTAGACGAAAATTCTGTGTGGTTTTATTTTCTGCGTGATAAAGAAAATCAACTTTCAAAGTGTAAGAAATGCGACAAAGAGATAAAATCACATGGTGGCAGTACCAGTGGACTCCATACACATCTAAGAACAAACCATGAAATTGACTTGCTAAAGAGAAAATCGACCCAAGATGCAGCATCGTCATCGGCTTCGTTTTCATCGGCTCCGTTGTCATCGGCCAAAAAACCCAAACCTCTGATCACCGATTTCTTCCAAAATCAACATGACAAGTCGTTGCCTGCAGTTCTTTCTAGAATGACCGCCCTTGACGGACTGCCCTTTAGCGTATTTGCCACATCGGCTGAACTGAGAACATCGCTAGGAGCTCGTGGGTTTATTGTTCCGAAATCGGCGGCGACAATTAGAAATATGGTAGTAAAATACGCAAACACAATCAGAGAGACGGTCATATCCAATTTCACTCGTCTCCGAACGCAAGGGATGCGATTCAGTTTGACATTTGATGAGTGGACGTCAATAAAAATCGCAGATATTTAAATGTAAACGTTCACACCGAGGACGAATTTTGGAGCCTTGGATTAGCTAGAGTTGTTGGTTCACTGCCTGCTGAAAAATGCATTGAGTTGGTTCAAAAAGTGTTGACGCAGTTTATGCTGAATTACGACGAAGACATTGTGTGCATTACTACTGATGGAGCTTCCGTAATGCAAAAAGTGGGACGTTTAAGCAATTGTGATCAACAGTTTTGCATTGTGCATGGCATTCAACTGGGTGTGCTAGACGTTTTGTACAAAAAACCGTCAACTTCTGCTAAAACAATCTTGAAAGGAATCTCGAATGACGAGAGAAGCAGAGAAAGTGAGGATGACGACGCAAACCTAACCAATGATGATGAAGAAGACTTTTCGGACGGGTTTCAAGTTGTGATGAGTGAGAAGGACGACACTATCCAACTGACTGATGAGTTGCAGCCGTTAATCGCTAAGGTGCGCACCGTTGTAAAATTGTTTCGCTGTTCACCGACAAAAAATGATAAAATGCTCGAAAAATACACAGTAGACGAATTTGGTAAAGCTCTTCCACTAATATTCGATTCAAAAACTCGTTGGAGTAGCTTGCACACAATGCTCGCACGTTTCATGAAATTGAAAAATTGCATTCGCAAGTCGCTGATTGACCTTCAGTCCAAAATTGAGATAAGTGACAAGGAGTTCGACACAATTTCATCGGTTGTGGCATGTCTCGAGCCAGTGAAATTAGCCGTGGAAGCATTGTGTCGCGATGATGCAACACTGTTGTCAGCCGATACAACACTATTATTCATGGTAAATTACCTTGGAGACACGGAATTAGCTGTTAAATTGAAAGCTGCGTTGGTGCGACGAATAAATGAGCGACGGACACCTTTTTCTAGCTTGCTACACTATCTGCACAAGGGCCATCAACGATACGAGAATTTGGATCCAGCGCTGTCTTTTGAGCAACTTAGCAAATCAGCCATTTTAAATGCCATAGTTCAACTGAATGAGCGGCTCAATCAGCGAGCAGACGAGCCTCTCCCTTCGACCAGCGTTTCATCTGATAGCGATTCTGTTGACAGCACTGCAAACTTGTCATTGAAAGAAAAGCTTGACATGGCAATTTTGAATGATAAAAAGTGTAAAAATAAGGTAAGATTGAACGTTTCGAAAGATTTATCAAAAACAATCCGCAAGGAGATTGCAATTTTCGAAGTAGAAGGAACTCGTGGAACATATTTGCAAAACACCTACGAATACTTGAAAACTATAAAGCCAGCAAGTGTCGAATCGGAGCGTGTATTTTCAGCAAGTGGCAACTTTGTCACCAAATTACGATCATCTCTTGAGGATGACACTCTGAATGCCCTTTGTTTCTTACGGGCATATTTTACAAAGGAGAAAAACAGCGCAAAATGAAAAAAATTGTTATTTTGATACAAAATAAAAAAGTTTATTGAATCACTGTAAATTTTTACTATTTATTTGATATTTTAATCAAATTTTATTTTTTTCTAGTTTCAATACCGGTATTATACCGGTATTACCGGTATTGAAATATTTCAATACCGCAATACCGGTATTGAAAAATCATACCGGTATTAAATGCACTAATCAATAGGTGGTTGTGATCGAGCTTACATGTTCTCTTTATTCATATTGACTTCTTTTTGCTCCCGAGTGCCCATGCTCAATGTTTTTAGATTTCAAACCGAAGATATTTTTGTAACTAAACGGCAAATACGACTTTGCCCAATAATCGGATGCTTTGTAGAACGGATCTATTATTGTTAGAACTTTCAATTTGTCCGCTTTCATTTGCTTTCGGTTGTTGTAAATCCATTTTTTATTGTTTTTTACTTTGATATTAATTTTTTAAAAATGTCGAAAGTAAGTTTTATTTTTGTCTTTATAAAATATATTTTACAAAAGATTCTCGTCACTTCTCGTTTCACTCTATTTTTGATACTCCTTTTAACTCTTTTTGTCTCTAATTTTACTCTACCTTTTGTCTCTAGTTTCGTTCTATTTTTGCTTTACTTTTCGTTCTCCTTATTGTTCTAATTTCTCGGTCAACTGTTCTGCTTTATATAGTCTGTTTCATTTGTGGTACTGGCGACAGATTCTGTTTTCCATTTTACTTTTCCTCTAGGTCAGCCTTATCTCTGACAGATATCAAGATATTTTTCCATTTTCTTTTTTTGTTAAGCCGCCTTCTCCCAACAATTTTGCTACCTTTGACAAGCTGTCAAAATACGGCTTTTTCTCTTATTTTGTTTTTCTGGAATTTGAAATTCCACCTTCATTTGTACTTCTTAATTAACAATGACCTTTGTTTTAATTATTTGTTTGTTTCCTTTTATTTGATTTATCTTTCTAATTTTTAATTTCTTTTTATTTCCGTTTTCTTTTCTGAGTTCCCATAGATCGTCCCGTTTGTCATGGCGATCTCCCCCCCCCCAGGTAATTTATTTATTTATTATGTTTTTTTATCATTTAAGTATCTTCAACAAAATTAACACACCACTTGAAAAACGAAATGATACAAGAAACGGAATCCGAAGAAGAAAAGATATTTGAAAACAAGAAACTGAAGAAAGTATCAAAATGCAAAATATGCGAATCGACATGATGAGAACGACGAGAAATATTTCATCAACAGGTGATGAGGAAGACCATGTGAGTAGTCTACAACTTAATGAAGGTATTGGACAACTAAAGGAAAAATCGTGGAAAAACAAGAAAGCGGAAACGAAAGTAAAGTTGCGAGCGAACGCGATAGTGAGAATATTGAAATAAAGATGAGAAATGACAAAGAGGAAACAACGAAATATGTAACAGAAATATTCCATGTGGTATTGAGGAACTACGAATTTATAGAACTAACCTCCTATAAACGTTTCACTCAAAGAATACAGAAACTAGAAAAGACCTAGGGAGGAATAATACCTAGTGAAGAGATGCAAGCGACGCAAATCATCAGGGCCCGCGATATAATTATATTTGGCATTTTTATATAATTTAATAATTTTAAAAAATTTAAGTTTAAGATAATTTAAGATTATATGTATCATGGGATTTCATAAGTAATAAATAGGATTACTAGATAAAATGTTTTTTAAAAACTATATCAGTCAGTAATTGCAAAGACGGATTACTGACGGATTACATCGAATTGCCTGACTCTCAAGGGACCTGATCTTGTTTGTCTTTGATGAATCTCATTCCAATGTCGTGATCGTTGGTGATAATTGCTGTTGGTGGTCTCATCGGTCTACCGTTTTTCATCATGATGATGTTTTTCCTATCTATATCTTCTGGATCTTCCACATATATTTCACCTTTTACTTCATTGAATATCGCGCTGTTTTAAAGTTGCAATCTACATTTTTGCATTTCTGCTTCATATATAATAATGGGCTGTTTTGTCCGAGATACTTTATTGGTGGCTTTGAAATGCGATTTGGTTTTCATTTGATAATTTGCTGCGTCGAATTTTGCTTCGTATTCTTTTATCTCTATTGAATAGGTTTCGATAACTAATACTCCGGAGACTTCTCGCAGGGGCTAGGTTCCTCCTTGACATGCTCCATTTGCTGAGTTAATTTTTCTAACTACATATATGCTCTGGGTCTTTATTATCCCGTTTTGTCTTTTGACTATTACTTCGTCTTTCATTCTTACATCTCCCGATCTAAATAACTCGATGCAGTAATCTTCCTAAACTTTGATTAATTCTCGTTCAATGTGTGGGTATGAGCTCCACAATAGTATGGTAAAGTTCGTTTTGTTATCATACATTCCCTAGTTTGTGCTTTATCCACCATCAATTCGACTAGGCTCCGTAATTTGCCTCTTGTTGGTTTGTATAACTTTCGGTCTCTTCTTTGGCAATTCTTGCCATTGATTTTTTTAAAATTTAAAATTTTAATTTTTAATTATGATAATAATAACAACTAACATGTGACAACGTACAGCACAGCCACCAACTAAATTTCAGCACCAGCGTCTCTTGCGATGGGCATTTAGCGGAGTTACGAAGGGAAATACGGTAAGGTGTGAGCAATGACAGGAAAAGCCTGACAATAGCAAAGAAAAACATAGGTTTTTCTCTCAACTCGTAACCTACTTTTAGAAGTAGAGCTTACCTGCTTATTGATTTTCAACGACTGAGGTTGGCATTGGTATATTGATGGTAAAAAAGTCAAATTTTCATGAATGCCTTTAAGTAAATCTATCAGCGACACTAGGACATTTAAACAACACACCGAACGAATTTCAGGTTTCAAAATATTTTCATATAGGTTTTATATTTAAGATCCAGCTGGTTGTCTTATTTTCTAATTTTTTTTAAATCTTAAGGATTTCAAGATAAATTTTGTAAGTAAAATTCATTTATAAAATTATTATAAAATTTGTGAATTTAAATATTAATTATTAATTTACATGAAATCATTTTTGTTTTAATAATATTATATTTGAACATTTAGCTAATGAAAAACTGAATAAATTTATGAAATGTTAGATTATTTAATATTAAATCATTTCATTAGCTGTTAAAAAAGATCTTATTACAAATGCAAATATTATTATTATTACATTATCAATAATATTATTAGCAAATCGGACACGAGACCTTTAAGAGGTCCAAATTTGATGGAATGTGCAAAGGATAATTTTTGTCATAATTTTTCAATTCTGCACCTAAGCAGCAATTTATCTCTTTTGGCTGCTAATTCATAGGTTGGGTCTTCATAAATCCAAATTGGATCATTTCTGTCATTTGACGGTTTCCTCCATCCGGCATCATCAGGGCAATCTGAATATTTCATTGACTGGCTCCTATAAATGCTGCCTTTTGCTGGATCGATCACATCGATTGTCACCGATTGATTGAACGGCCAATCCAATTGCTCATCATTTGCCCCACGCATCACACAGAAACCAGCATCAATACCCCAACAACCCCCAATCACCACTGTCAAGCACATTTTGTAACCGATTGGCCCGGAATAAAATGTCTCGCTGTAAATCCATTCATCTCTCTTTTGTTGTGATAATTTATCGATTTCCCATTCAAAAAATCCATTATTTATATATTTTTCACTTCCTAATTTTCTTTGCCGAATTTCTTTGGCGCATTTCGCCATTTCAAGCTGCAGCTGAATCTCAAATTCAAACATTTCAATACATCAATAAATCACCTTTTCATTCTCCCGTTGTAGCCGCTGCTCGCATTTCTCTTTCATCTCATCAATTTGCTGTTGACATTTTGATTCAATCACCTCAATTTGCTGTCTGATCTGCTTTGCATCAATAACAAATCAATAACAAATCAAATCAATAATCAAACTTGATTGATTGATCCAATATTTGTCTCCATCTCCATTCTCAATGAGCGATTCTCATTCTTCAATGCCACCATTTCCTCATTCAATTCTTCTATTTCTGCTCTGTTCTCCGCCTCTTTCCTTTCAATATTGCACAATTTCACCTACAGTCACAAATATCAATTAAATTAATTACAAATAAAAATTAACATTAATATTGATAATTTCGTCCCGCAATTTCACATTCTCATATTTCATTGCCTGCATCTCATTGCACAAATTGCTGATCTGATCAATTAGTAATTTGCTATGGACTACATAGTTCTCATTGAGATGGACTCTCATTTCATCGTTCACCACCTCAATTTGTCTCCATCTCCATTCTCAATGAGCGATTCTCATTCTTCAATGCCACCATTTCCTCATTCAATTCTTCTATTTCTGCTCTGTTCTCCGCCTCTTTCCTTTCAATATTGCACAATTTCACCTACAGTCACAAATATCAATTAAATTAATTACAAATAAAAATTAACATTAATATTGATAATTTCGTCCCGCAATTTCACATTCTCATATTTCATTGCCTGCATCTCATTGCACAAATTGCTGATCTGATCAATTAGTAATTTGCTATGGACTACATAGTTCTCATTGAGATGGACTCTCATTTCATCGTTCACCACCTCATTGGTTTCGCATCCAATTCTATTGAACGGGCATCTGATTGGCTGATTGTTGCATTCCCTCATGTGGCTCTCCATCAGCTCTAATTCATCTTTGAATTGACAATTTTGCATCGGGCATTTCACAATCACTTCTGAAATCCTTAAATTGGCTACATGATCTTCAGAAACATCTTTATTGAAATTTATCATTTTCTTTCCGCAATGTTTTGCTGCTCCTGGACAGAATTTATCTTTTCCATCCAAAAAATGCTCAATGCAATCAGAACAAAAGCGACAACCGCAAGGAGCATTGCAAGCCTTTATCATTAAACATTTGCAAATTCTGCATATCAATTCACTGCTGATTTCATTATCAAATTCAAATTTATTTCTCTTCATCATTTCCCATACGCTTGCAAACATTTTATCTAAAATTAACAAAATTATCAAAATATTTCAACATTTACAACATAAATCATAAATCATACTTATTATATTAATTATTTCCGCTGACCTTTACAATTTCAATATTTATAATTTGCATTTGATGTAGATAAACAAACATTTTATAAATATTGTATTTTAGCTTTGAGTGCAATTTGGAATATTATTAATTTTAATTTTCAGCGTTTTTCTTATTTGTTTAAAATATTACAAAATTATTTAAATTATAATTTGATAACAAAAAGTAAAATTTTATTGGAAAGTTAAATAAAATATTAAAAATAAAAAAGATATTTCAATGATCCAAAAATTAAAATATAAATTAGAATTTAATCTAAATCTTGAATTAAAAATTTTATGAAATAATTAAAATAAGTCAATTGGAAAATGAAAATTTATAGTAAAATAAATAAATCAGGGTAAACATTGGTTGCTAAAGGGAAATTAGGTCCACCAAATCATGCACGATGACTCATCTATTTATTATTTGTGATTTCATATTGATTTGTTATAGATATTCCTATCGGCTCGGTTTCCTAGGCACTCGGGTGCAATCAATCAGATCGAGGATTTCCAGGAGAAATTAGGGAGAAAACGAGCGCAATTTCAGCAATCGAAATTGGAATTGGAAGAATTTAAACAAACGACCCGATCGGTGGAGCTCGAGATGGCGTGAGGTGAAATTCCATTTGCAGCAAATATTTGCCGATGTTTATCATATTGTAATTGGTTGATTTGTATTTTTATTTATTTATTATTTTGGCGCGATTTCATTGGCTCGCACTTTGATTTTATTTGCCCGCATCCTGATGTCGATAATATTTGCATTTAATCAATTATTTTTATTGATTATTTTTATCAATTATTTTTATTGATTATTTTATCAATTATTTTTATTGATTATTTTATCAATTATTTTTATTGATTATTTTTATTGATTATTTTATTAATTATTGAATGATTATGAAAACCAATCGTAATTGTCACAGGGAAATTATATTTGAATGGTCAATGAAAGAATGCGAATGTGTAATTGTAAAAGCCTGCTTGGAAGTGTAAATAATTGGTTAAAGCTGTATAATATAACAATAAACAAGAAAGAGATAAAATATTGAGACAAAATCAGAACCGGCAGAATTGACAAGATATCCAATAAAACCAAAATGTTAACAAGGATGTGAGATAAATGGCAAATAAACTGGAGTAGCAGGAAGGACAATTTATCATATTACCCGATGCAATAATGCAATAACTAGTTGCAGTGGCGTAGCTAGGGTAAATGGCGCCTATGGCAAACACTGTCCTTGCGCCCCTCTCCTACGATAGGTTAAATCTATTTATTACACTTTATTACAAATTTATCTTTCTTGCCTTAGCTGACGCAAATTGTTTAATAATATTATCAAGGTCAATATATTCAGTCTTTTCTCCTTCTGAATATATATCCAAATCATTACCTTATTTATACGTTCTACTCTCTACTACACCCCAATAAAGAATCTCCGTAAACAAACATGAAACAATCCAACAAACGTTTAACGCTTGAGCCACGGCACAGCGTTCGAAGATTCCCAAATCAACAGTTTCAGAAACCTCATGGGTCGAGAATTTCTCCCCTTATTCCCGAGTGGCCTGCTATTTAATTAAAATTAAAATTTGATTTTTTTCCAGTCCATATAGGCCTCAAGAAGTTTACCGATAAACGGCGCTTTACAACTACTTCCTGTTGGTCTCAATTGTGTATCAATTTAATACCTTGCAGTTTTTGAGGTGGCAGTGGGCCGAAGAAGATATATATTATTCACCATTCTATTTTATTTATATCATTTCCCCAATTTAAACAAAACCCAAACAATGGTGTAATAAAATATAATATATAACATAATAATTATACAAAGTAAATCTCTTACTTTAACTTTACTTCACAAGTTTTTATCAGCACTGTTTAAAAGTTTTGGCATAGGATTTTTGTGACTGAAATTTCTCGGTGTATATGGCCTGATTTTGGTGTGCGAGTATGTGTGTGTGCATTGATTTAGTAAAACAAATTTGAATTATTTTTAATTCTGACTAATTTTAATTTTTATCAAATTTTGATGGCGATTTATAATAATTTATTATTTGTTTTATTTTCTAATTATTTTATTTATGATGGATTTAGGCGCTTTCTAGAATATTCTATGCTATTTTACTGATTTTAATAAATAATTCCTATTTATTTTAATTTTTATGTTATTTCATTTTAGTTTTTGCTAATTTAATTCTTAAATTTTTATCTTTTCGTTAATTTCTACTAGCTACTTAGTGGTCATGATAGATTTCACCATTTTCATAGAATGTTCTAGTTATTCTTATCATTTCTATTGTAATTTTATTCTTAATTCATTTGATGGTATTTTGTGAAAATTTTAAAATTTTCATTCCTACTTTCTTTTATCACCATTAATTCAAATTTGTTGACCTCTGTTGTGTCTATGTTATGTTTGAGTTCGATTCGCGCAGTATTTCTTGTTTTTGTTTTATTTATTTTAGTTTTGTGTTCTTCATTTTTTTATTCAGCTTTGTCCGTCCAAATTATGCATGCACTCTTAGGACCTTGAAGCAATGATGGATGACAGATTGGGAATAAATTTTCTGCAGAACAACAAGGGTATGAGTACCTGAACTCAAATACAATGGATGATCCGGTGATCAGGTAGCATAGACTCCTACCGCAGCTACACAATAAGGGTATGAGTACCTGAACGAAAATTTCAAGCCAATATGCTTGTGGTGATTTTCCATGGTTGGATTTTTTTAGTATATGAAATTCAAATTTAAAAACGTTTTTGTTAATTAATTTGTAGGTTAAATAAAAAATTAAATATTTCAATAAAATTCATGGCAGAATTAAATAAAGTTCTTGTTTGTATATTGTTATAGATTCAAATAGATATATTTTTTAAATCTTTTATTTGGAGTTTTATAATTTACTACGCTTTGTCGAAATTGAAATTCTCAAAGAGTTTTCAAAGATGGCTTCCAATATTTTATTAGCTAGTGTTGTTTATTTGATATTAACCACTGTAAGCAACCCTATTCCGAGTTTGTTGATGATGATAAAATAATAGAATATATAATGAATAATTTTGATTATAATAATGAAGAAATCGTACAATTACAATTTAGTGATCTATTTGAAGCATTAAGAGTTGAGGCCAAGCACAACGACAATATTTTATTGAAAGATGATATTGAAAATGTTTTTAAAATCTGGATACCATCAACTGAAGGTCAATATGAATCATATATAAACATAAATTATCTATCGTGTATAAAGAAGTAAGTACATGGGAAATGTTGGTAGTGAGTTACCGGCCAGATATTGTAGAACAGCGAATCCTAAATTAAATTGCAGTTTCAATCTTGCCATTCTAACATTTTGTGTATATAAACTACATTATTGTGATCCAAATGACTGACAATAACTTTTTGTGTTTTGCTTGCAGTTTAATTTTTATGTTTTATTATTTTGTTTGTATTTTATGGTTTGCTGAAATCAAACTTGTCTTTACAACTTTAATTTTCAGGGTGAAGACATTTTGGGGTCGGATATGAGATAGGAAGAAAGATAATAGAAAAAATAGCGATAAATTATTATTAGAAATATAAATAAAATATAAATAGCAATTAAATATGAATATTCAATATACTTATTTATAGTAATTATTAATTATTATTTTTCGATATCATAGAAAAAATTGATTTAAAATTTTACATAAATAGCCTCACAACATTTTAGTGGAGAGGCGAGAACAACAGACACTAGAAATAGCTATACTTGTGCAACATTTAATCAGAAAAGGACTAGCGAGAGAGAAAAATCAATATAACAATATGCGCTATAGTAACCATTTCAGGTTTTTAGCACTATCACACTTTAACTTGTTTAACCTTTTCGCTATGGGGCGCTTTTGCATAATTTGTGTCTCAATACGGCATGCAAGTAGTTACGCATTTACGATTTGCGTATACATATGGTTCTCGTAGTTTAGTTTTATTTGTTAAATAATTAATTTTATTTTATGTATTTATATGGTAAATTATACGTACGGTATGCAAACGGCTGTACGGATTTATACGGCTCCCTTGGCGAATTTCCCGTAGACTTTCATTGTTACAAATTATTAGCTGCAAGAAATCATTTATTGATAGCAATACGGTAATAAATTTGGTATAATTAACTAATTAGTTTGAGTATCAGTAAACAGTTTTCTTATTTCTGTTTCACTCTTGGTAAAATGAAATTCTCAGAACTTATTAACAGGAAGTATTGTCAATTTCTGTTTGAATATTATCGCTAAAAACTTCGAAAATTACCCTTAACCTTTTTCTGGCTGTTGGCGCATTTTAAGGCCAACATTGACTCTTTGAAATATCTTTCAGGGCGGATTGTATAACAGTTTGACTGTACTTTAGAAGCAATCAGTCTCTTTGTTAAATGAGTAATTATTTTGTAAACTTTTGAATAAAATACATAACATTAGGGGCAGTAAATAGAATTTGAAGTCAAAAATTATGTGTTAGATCGAATAGACAACAATTTTATTTTTAGTTTTCTCAGGAGTTTCAATAGTTTCTTTCTACTGGCAGGCGTTCTATTCACCCTCCAGTAATTGTCTTGTTTCTTGTCAATTATGCTTTCTATAATCCGTTGAATCAGTTGAGGGAATAGCGAAACTATTGCCTACCAGACTCGCTATCATATTTCCCTCTAACCATCAACAGCGAATCAGAACGAATCTTAATTGTTAGCAATTTCTTAGTTTTCAATTAAAGGAATTCCCATAAAATATTAAAATCACTTTCAATGGAAAATGAAGCAATTTCACTCAGTCCTTAACCACCGAACGTTGATCATCGCCCTGTCCCTTTCCTTGCCATCAATATTCATTAGTCGATCGTTTACCAGTCTATCCGGTTTCATTTTAATGAAGTGTCTGTCCACGGAATAGTTCGTGGAATAGTTCCATTTCAAATCTCTTCATAGCATCATTTTACACTTCTAATGTATTTTATACAGTTTATATTTTCACCCTTTTCTAGTGTTGCGTTATCGCTATAGGTAAATAACGAGGGTTCTTCTTGATTTCGGCTGAACATAAATGTTAATTTGATTTTAAGTGATTGTCGATAAGCAGATAATTCTAAATCTAAGTTGTTGATTTTTACTCAGTTTTTACGTCTTATTTTCATGTATAGATTTCTATTATTATTTTAAATTTGGAAAAATGTTTTTACTGTATTTGCCGTTTTCAAATGTTACTAATTTCCGCATTTCTTGAATCTTTTAAAACGTTTCTTTTTGTCAAGTTTATTTGTGCATTTAATATTATGCAAAACATCAAAATTTAAATCATTTTGATGCAAATATATTTGGAAATTATTTTTGATTTTGAATAATTATAAATTTAAAAACATTTGTTTATCTACATCAAAAAGCTAATTTATGAACTTTAAATTATAATTTTACCGGACATTATTAATGTAAATATTTAGGAATTTTGAATGTTGTCAAACGTTGAAATATTTTGATAATTGCAAAATGTAAAATGTAAAATGGATTATTTAATTGATTTATTTTTATATTGATAATTATTTATCATTTAATCAATAATTTTGATAATTTTAGATAAAACGATAAGGAAAATAAATTTGAATTTGATAATTTCCAGAATGTGCAAAATGATTGTGAAGATTATGCGATCAAGTTAGGTATTTGAGAAGTTGGATTAATCAAGTGGTAATGAGAATAGCCATCAAGCAGCCCATTCAATGCAATTGGATTTGAAATGAAGTTGTGAAGGACGAAATGAAAGCCATCTCAATGAGAATAATTCTTTCCATCGCAAATTGTTGATTGACCATATCAATAATTTCTGCAATTAGATAGAATCAGTGGGTAATGCAAATATGAAATTGAGAAAGGAATTATCGAATTGAAAGGAGAAATAACTCAATTCAAACAATAATTTGATAATATTTAATTGATTGATTAAATTATTGATTGATATTTGTGATTGTATGAGAATTGTTCTAACGTAAATATGGAATGGAAAGGTATTGCAACAAGGGAGAAATGGAGGAATTGAATGAGGTCAATCAGACAATTGATAATTATAAGCAGCGGCTGGCACAAGAGAATGAAAAAGCGATCAAATATTTGAATTAAAAATCAAACATTTTAATAGATCAACTTTGCATTCTCTTGTTGCATACGCCGTTTGCACTTCGGTTTCAATTCATCAATTCGCATTTGGTATTTTGTTTCAATCATTTCAATTTGTTGTCTGATTTGCTTTGCGTTTATGCATCAAATCAACAATCAAACTTGATTGATAGATTCAATATTTGTCTCCATCTCGGTTCTGGATGAGCGATTCTCATTCTATAATGCTACAATATCCTCAACTAACTCCTCTATTTCCCCCCTGTTGCCCATCACTTTCATTTCCATATCGCACATTTTCTCATTTACTCACAATATCAATTAAATATTTCAATCGTTTAATTGGGCATAATCAACTTTTTGTTTGAATTGTCTCATTTCACATTTCAATTCGGTAATTTCCTTACTCAATTTCATATTCTCATCTCTCATTGCTTGCATCTCATTGCATAAATTACTGATCTGATCAATCAATAATTTGCTATGGCCTTCATTGTTCTCATTGAGATGGACTTTCATCTCGTCATTGCCCACTTCATTTCACAGCCAATCGCATTGAATGGCATCAGATTGGCTGCTTATTGATAAATTATCACTAATCGGGTGCAATGAATAAATGGCCTGCTAGTGCAATTGATGTGTTTGTTTCCAATTGATATCGATGCTAAATTGGAATGAACCTGCATATAAAAACAATTATTTCAGTAAATATAACATTCAGATTGGTTTGATGTCGGGTGGAGGAAACCATCAAATGACAGAAATGATTTAATTGTTCTTTATAATTATCATGATATTTTTATCAAATCATTTGCTTTAAAGAGTTAAAATTCTACTGAAATACAAATTTTATGATTAATTTAAATAAATAGGAATAAAATTTCATTTATTTTTGATATTGGTATTTTCAGGGTAAAATGATTTTTATGTTTGTTGATTATTTTTAATCAACTCACTTTTATTTTTTTTAATTCTAATTCCAAATCTTTTGACTGTACCGATTAAAATACTAAAAATATAATGTATATTAGAATCACTTTAAATGGGAAAGTAATAGGTTAGTAAGTAAGTAAAAATCATAAATCGAAATTATTTTAATTTTCTAAAAGGTCATATTTCAAATTAAATTTTAAAAATTGACAAGCGATTAGATAAACAGGAAACTGATTATGTATAAATTATGTATTAGAAACACGATCGAAAATTGTTAACTATTTTCCCTCTATTTTGCCCATTCAAGTAAAATTATAAGAGGGTAGTATATAGAGGGTCAATCTATGATAATGTTACCATTAATCTCAGAGTAATAATCGTCCGCGGTAAATTTCGGAAAACCATTATTTTTTAATATATTGAACGTTTATAGATTTTGGACCCCTTGACGCTTATGGAACTTTGACAAACCTTCTAAAGTATATCTCGCACATACCTTACGAATGACGTACATATATATTTATTTAAAAACTTCGTTTACCTCGAAAATTAATAATACAAAATTAAATTTAATATCTTATATGTTTAAATTCATCAAAAATTTTGCATTTGAATAGAAAATTAAAACTTATGAAAGCAAAATGAATTGATAAAAATATCATGATTATCAATAACAGTTTAATTCATTTCTGTCATTTGATGGTTTCCTCTATCCAGCATCAGGTCAACCTGAATATTATATTTACTGAAATAATTGTCTTTATTTGCCGGTTCATTGCAATTTAGTATCGAAATCTCCACATCAATTGGAATAACTATTTCTCGTTTGGGTGATAATTTATCAATAAGCAGCCAATCAGATGCCATTCAATGCGATTGGCTGTGAAATGAAGTGGGCAATGACGAGATGAAAGTCCATCTCAATGAGAACAATGAAGGCAATAGCAAATTATTGATTGATCAGATCAGTAATTTATGCAATGAGATGCAAGCAATGAGAGATGAGAATGTGAAATTGAGTAAGGAAATTACCGAATTGAAATGTGAAATGAGACAATTCAAACAAAAAGTTGATTATGCCCAATTAAACGATTGAAATATTTAATTGATATTGTGAGTAAATGAGAAAATGTGCGATATGGAAATGAAAGTGATGGGCAACAGGGGGGAAATAGAGGAGTTAGTTGAGGATATTGTAGCATTATAGAATGAGAATCGCTCATCCAGAACCGAGATGGAGACAAATATTGAATCTATCAATCAAGTTTGATTGTTGATTTGATGCATAAACGCAAAGCAAATCAGACAACAAATTGAAATGATTGAAACAAAATACCAAATGCGAATTGATGAATTGAAACCGAAGTGCAAACGGCGTATGCAACAAGAGAATGCAAAGTTGATCTATTAAAATGTTTGATTTTTAATTCAAATATTTGATCGCTTTTTCATTCTCTTGTGCCAGCCGCTGCTTATAATTATCAATTGTCTGATTGACCTCATTCAATTCCTCCATTTCTCCCTTGTTGCAATACCTTTCCATTCCATATTTACGTTAGAACAAATTCTCATACAATCACAAATATCAATCAATAATTTAATCAATCAATTAAATATTATCAAATTATTGTTTAAATTGAGTTATTTCTCCTTTCAATTCGATAATTCCTTTCTCAATTTCATATTTGCATTACCCACTGATTCTATCTAATTGCAGAAATTATTGATATGGTCAATCAACAATTTGCGATGGAAAGAATTATTCTCATTAAGATGGCTTTCATTTCGTCCTTCACAACTTCATTTCAAATCCAATTGCATTGAATGGGCTGCTTGATGGCTATTCTCATTACCACTTGATTAATCCAACTTCTCAAATACCTAACTTGATCGCATGATCTTCACAATCATTTTGCACATTCTGGAAATTATCAAATTCAACTTTGTTTTCCTTATCGTTTTATCTAAAATTATCAAAATTATTGATTAAATGATAAATAATTATCAATATAAAAATAAATCAATTAAATAATCCATTTTACATTTTACATTTTGCAATTATCAAAATATTTCAACGTTTGACAACATTCAAAATTCCTAAATATTTACATTAATAATGTCCGGTAAAATTATAATTTAAAGTTCATAAATTAGCTTTTTGATGTAGATAAACAAATGTTTTTAAATTTATAATTATTCAAAATCAAAAATAATTTCCAAATATATTTGTATCAAAATGATTTAAATTTTGATATTTTGCATAATATTAAATGCACAAATAAACTTGACAAAAAGAAACGTTTTAAAAGATTCAAGAAATGCGGAAATTATTAACATTTGAAAGAGGCAAATACAGTAAAAACATTTTTCCAAATTTAAAATAATAATAGAAATCTATACATGAAAATAGATTCTAAAGCTGAGAAAATATGAAAAATTTTATTGATAATTCAACAAATATTGAGAATCAAAAATTTTTATAAAAATTATGTATCTTAAGTCGGTTTTTGAAGTAGGGTATCGCTAACTTAAAGCTGATTATTTAGAGTTTTTGAAGAGGTACTTTAGTAATATATTGCTCTTTTCAAAGTGTTTTATCAGGATACTCAAATGTTTATTGTGATGATCCAAGGGATTGTAAGGCTGGGTTTGAAGGGTTTTATAATAAATTTATTGGTTTAATTATATTTTATTTTAATGATCCAAATAATATTTACTATTTTAAATTTTATTATTTTTAATATTTTATTTTATAGAAAAACGTTTTTTATTTTTTATATATTTTTTAATTTTAAATTTAAATCTAAAATCAAACCTTCATTTAAACTTAAATCCAAATTCAAATAAACGTGTCAGGGATTTTTTTTTATTTATTTTTTTTTATTTTTATAAAAATTTACTTTTTCCTAACAACAATTGTTAAATGCAATAATGGTCAAATTCATTTGAAAAAGGCATTGTCAAAAATTCGTGATTATCAAAAAACATCGATATATTAATGATTTATAATCTTCAAGCTCTCTTTTTTAATTAATTCAAGGGGAAAATAATCAGTGGTGAAATTGGAAAAAAAAGTTCTTATAATAATAATAATAAAAATAATGATAATAATAATAATCAAATTCACTTGAAAAAGGCACTTCTGAAAATTCATGAATATCAAAAATATTGATATATTTACTGATTCATAATGAATAACTGCGCTTCAGTGTAGAATCCTCCTTAAACAATGCTTCTCCTGAGCCGACAAAATCCTAATGAACCAGCCTCTTGGTGAGAAAATTCGCCTATTGAAGTTCAAAATTGTCAAACTGGAGAAGACTTGGTTCCTCCCGTTCAGATGATGGAAACGACACAGAAAATGTTCCGACTCGAAATATTCTATTATCTACTGTAGATCTCTACTTAAATATTTAAAAATCATTGAAATTAACATGAAAAAATGAATAATAATTAATAATAAATGAATAATGAATGAACATTATGCAAACAAATTAATACTTACTGACGAAGCCACTTGAGACCTTCTATCAATTGTTATGAAACCAAAATTAGGTGTAGCTCTAGCAGTGAAGTTCACCTGTTCCTTGATTTTTAGCCACTGTATGCAATACCAATATTGTCGTTACCATCGGTACACGGATGATAAAAGTAAAATAATCAATAAGGCGTTTAGGGAAGAGTTGATAACAAATCTAACCGCAACCCTAGATAATTTAAATAACACAGGCCCTAAGCGCCAACCAAATTTACTTTTATCTCTGTAATTGACCAAAATTTATAATTCTTTTGAAAATTTTGCAATTGATGAGTTTTCATAATTTCAGACGTTACAATTTTGCGATTATGAATTTAAATCTTCTGCTATTATCATTATAAAAATTGCTGTATTTTTAGAAATTTTTTCGGTTACGACAGATTTGTTGTTTTAGCCTGCAAACAATTTGAGTTAAAATTTTCTAATTTAATCAATTTGTTAGTGTTACTATTACGCAATTATGAGATGATTACATAATATTTGCATTATATTTATGATATTAATTATAATCAATAATTATTAATAGTTTTAAAATGTATCAATTGCATTTAATAAAAATAATTATTATTTAGTTGTTTAAAATATAAAATTTGTTATAATTTAATGGAGTAAAAAGGCAAAATTCGAAATGTTTTTACCAAAAACAAATTTCATATTTTTCAATTCAACAAAAAATGATTTAGGTAAAAATAGATATTTTTCTCTAGCAATAATATTTATTAAGAATATTAAATTATTTTCAATGATTTGATAATTTCAATTTGTCACATAGGTTAAGTTAATTATTTCAGTGTTCTATTCTCGAATAATTAGCAATTTCAATGTGAATAAAATTACAAAGTCGTATTATTCTGATTTTACAAAAAATACTTTTGCATTACGACAAGGAACTGGTGGCAGATCCTCATTCAGTGGAATAGTTGCAACGGTGTTTGGATCAACCGGTTTTCTTGGTAAATACATTGTGAATGAGCTCGGTAAAATTGGATCGCAGATTATTATTCCATACCGGGGTACAAGTTATTCTGTTAGGGAATTGCGAGTTATGGGAGATCTTGGACAAGTTCTGTTTCTGGTACGTGTCAAAGTGCTTCATAAATTTATTGACTTAATTGCTACTTATTATTATTATTATTTGATTTGATTTCTTAATTTTTGATAAATCGAGCGAAAACCTGAAATAATAATTATTATGTATTTGCGCTGTTACTCTATGTCTATAATGAATATTTTACAGCCTCTGAAGGTTAACGATGACGATTCCATCCGGAAGGCAATCAAATACAGCAATGTCGTTATAAATATGATTGGCAAGGATACGGAAACGAAAAATTTCTCCCATGAGAAAGTCCACGTGGAAATTGCTGCTCGAATTGCTAGGATCAGCAAAGAAATGGGAGTGGAGAAATTGATCCATTTCTCAGCTCTGAATGCCCAGACAAAAGTTCCGGAATTCCTCATGAAAAACGGCTCGTCGTTTCTGCGAACGAAAGCTGTTGGAGAAATCGAAGTGAGACGAGAATATCCCGAGGCGGTTATAATCCGTCCGGCTGATATTTATGGGCACAACGATCGGTTTCTCATGTATTACATCAGATGGGGTGAGTTGGGTTGGTTGTTTAGCTCGTTTCTCTATCCACTGTGCTACCGGGGGGGGGGGCGTTACTAATCCCTTTTGCATCGCTTATTGTCTCTGTTATTGATTACTTTTTGGTTGCGATTATTTGCTACATAAGTTTCTTTAACTGTTTGTTGTCATGGCAATCGATTTTATATTAATGGTTTATAACATATCCGGGTCATGAGGACTCATTAAATATCAATTTTGTATGCGTTGCCATGGCAATCGATTTTATTATTAATGGTTTATAACATATCCGGGTCGCGAGGACTCATTAAATATCAATTTTACATGCGTTGCTATGGCAATCAATTTTATTATTAGTGGTTTATAACATATCCGGGTCGCGAGGACTCATTAAATATCAATTTTACATGCGTTGCTATGGCAATCAATTTTATTATTAGTGGTTTATAACATATCCGGGTCGCGAGGACTCATTAAATATCAATTTTACATGCGTTGCTATGGCAATCAATTTTATTATTAGTGGTTTATAACATATCTGGGTCACGGGGACTCATTAAATATCAATTTTGTATGCGTTGCTATGGCAATCAATTTATTATTAGTGGTTTATAACATATCCGGGTCACGGGGACTCATTAAATATCAATTTTGTATGCGTTGCTATGGCAATCAATTTATTATTAGTGGTTTATAACATATCCGGGTCACGAGGACTCATTAAATATCAATTTTACATGCGTTGCTATGGCAACCCCGTTGCCATGGTTTCATCGTGACCCATAGCAACTGTAACATTAGCACATATTTACATGTTGCAATCCTAGCAAAGATGAAATAGATCGAGAGGGAAATGCTAAATTTGTCAACCAATCAAAATAAAGCTCAATTTTCTATAGTTATTATTTATGTCAAGCCGATTGATATGGATTATAGAGCGCCGATATAACTTCCTTGACAAGACATTTATTCCCCTGTGGAAGCATGGCAAAGAGACATTCAAGCAGCCAGTTTGTGCAATTGACGTGGCGAAAGGAATAATCAATGTGATCTGTGACCCCTCATTTAGTAGTACTGTTATTGAAGCTGTCGGTCCATATCGGTATCGGCTCGACCATTTCATCTGGTGGCTCTATATGACCCTTCGTTACCATCCCGATAAATTGGTCATTACAGACATCAATTTCATTACCAAGTTACCTCCGTTCTGCTCATGGCCGCTTTACCGTTGTTTTGTAGGCTGAAAACGAAATTTATGCAGAAAATCAAGCCCATCTATCCGAACATTTCAATGGATAAATTGGAACGGGAGTGTTACAGTGATGAGACAACGGAATTGCCATCTTTGGAGGATTTGGGAGTTCAGCTGACGAATCTGGAGGATAGACTGTTTTATGAGGTCCGATTCAAGAGGAAATATGGCCATTATTGGGACGCCATTGGTGAGTTTATGGATGTTACACCGCCACCTCGGGCAGTTTTCTGATTTAGGAAATTTATTTAATAAATATTATTATTATTTGTTTTCTATTTTATTGCTAATTATTAATCATTAAAGTTACCAAAAGTATTCAATAAAATTCGTATATATATGCAGCTCCTATCTGACAATGGTTTGACAACCGGCTCCTTGAACGCTGTTTGCACCATATCATGATTAATTGGCTCCTTTTGCAATTCATTCGTTATAGTCCTAACTTTGTTTACTTTTTCTGTTATTCGATCTCGGGTTCTCCATTGGCTCAGGATTCCTATTAGCTCGGGTTTTCTATTAGCCAATAATTAATTAATTAATGATTTTCTGTTTTAACACATTCGAATGCTTTCGACCGTTCCTAACCATTTTCTGATAAATCCCTAATCATCATCTTTTTGACCATCAGCTAATCTATATCTGTCCGGTTTTCACAATTCAATTTCGATAACTTTACAATTTATTGATTTTATTCGGATTTCCGGATTCTTGCCTTTCGCAACTGCTTTTGCCATTTACTAATACTGTTTCCATCATACTTTCCTTTACTATCAATTCTGTGAATGATCACGCTTTTAATTGTCTTTTTCATTCAACCTCAACAAAACTATAAAACATTTGTTATGATTAAGGCAGCAAATAATATGTCAGAACTGGTACGAGATCAAGAAATTGATGATAAATTGAAGATTATAATAAAACAGCAGTAATTAAAAATATATTATACAATCTTTAAAACGAAATTATTTCTATGAATGTTTAGGTAAATCACAAAGGTATATCGTTGATCTCTTCTATACAGAGAAAAAGTAAATGACTACGTTTATCGAAATCCAAGACAGGAGATCATCAAGAAGTGAATAATCACCTTTCTGCACGTTACACACGTGATTGCTAAATGTCGAGTGACCGAGTGATCGACTACAACATGATAGTAACAATAGGTAAGAGTGTTGGTGTTTTGGGAAAGTAAAGATGAAGGCTAATACATGAGTTTAATGATCTACCTGAGGAAATATCTCTACAAACGCTTTTATGAATATTTTATAATCTATGTATATATGTATATACCCATGGCAATAAACATGTTGGTAATGTACATAATAGTAGAGAGCCAATGAGCTTGTGTGCTTTATGTGCTATTATTACTAAGGCTAAGTGCGACATATACTATAAATAAAGGTAAAGGTAAAATATTTAGAGTCAGTAGCTTAGAGTAATGATGATTATGTTGAGGTATCGATATTTTAAACACTCAACTTGTCTGGTTCTTATATAGATAAAAACAAAAGTCTTGATATAAATATTTATTAACAATAAAAATTACCCAAAATGAACAATTTCCAATTATACTCTGGCTATCGCTTATTTCCTTCAATCAAATAAAATCGTATTATCAATTCTTTATTATCAAATTCTTTCGAGTTATTTCAAAATACTTAGATATATGTTTTGTTCGTATGTTATGTGATGCGTGCTGATTAAAAATTACTGCTTTATTAAAACAAATTTGTGAGACTCTTTTTGTGCTGTCTCTGGTTTTATTTATTCTTCAGGATTACCCTTCATAATTGTTAACCGCTAATTTTTGGCAATTTTATGAATATTGTTGGGATATTTATACCACTCCTAAAATTAATAAATAAAATATCCTATACGCACGGAATAATATTATATAAATTTAATATATTTTACCAGATGTTAATATTAATTATATATTTTTAATTTTATTCTACAGCAGATGTTATTTAAAATAATATTTTTCAATCTTTTAATACTTGTAATACTTGTTGAGGGTGAATGTGGTGATGGGCCTATTCTCATCATCCAACAAATAAAGTCTCATTTCGACAAAATGAACAATATTGTTGGGTATCGCTAGTGGAAAAACTAAGCCCAGTGATGGTAACAAGAATAATAATATTAATGTTAATAATAATACCACATTTAATAAAAATTGATATTTTCAAACTTAAAAACAGTATTACTACTATTACTACTACTACTACTAATAATAAAAATATTAAGGTAGATAACAATTATCCCCGATAATATATTGGTTCAAGTGGCCTAGGCATATTTTCCATGATCACTTGGACTGACAAAATTGGTCAAATTTTTAGTCTCTTAGCTCAGTTTGAAATTTCACTGAGCTAAATCGCTTTTTTGTGTTTCCCCGAATCGTTTTTTCTCTTTTCCCTGGTGCAGTTTATTTTATATTATAGAAATTTGAACTGCTGGTTATGGGTAGAAAATCCTTTTTTATGACACTAAGATTTCTACCTTTGTACAAAAGATTGCGCCGTTATTAATTGTTTTAAGTTGATGAAAATCGTACGGATTTTCTATTGAAATTGTTATTGAACCACATGAATGTAACAGTTAATTTACTTGGGAAATATTTACGATTTCGTTTGAAGATGTGTACTTGACTATTTAAGATGATTCGAATGATATCTTAAGTAGATTCGAACTATTTTCCACAAGGTCTGGTATTATTGGAGACTCACAATGTTATGATTTAATTCGATAGGGTCATTTCAAATAATCAAGTCAGATTAATGATAAAGATTATGATTAACATTTTCTAGATTATCCATGACTAAATCAATAAATTGCATCTGTAGGTAAGCTCGTTTATCTGCAGAAGCTGTACATTCTATTGACAGGTTTTTGACAATGTATTATTATCGCAGCGACTCTAGCGCCTTCCTACCTAAGCTGGCTCCGTTATAACCTCCTACTTGTGGCTTGTTGACATTTGACACCAGCTGAGCAAGAAACCTCCCCGTGTATCTTTCACCCGACCGTATGATGTTTCTCCATTTCACGTATAAAAATAGATTTATATATAATAAACATTACAAGTTTTGTGATACCCAGTGCAAATCCCAACAGTGGACTAGTTTCGAGCTTTTGACTCTCATCAGTATTATGCAGGTGTCGCGAATATTTCTCTTCGCCCAGTTAAATATAGAATATTGCTGATTCAACTCTATTGCATACTTTACCTGCTACACTGGAATTCACATCACTTGCAAATTAGCTAAATCACAGAAAAAAATATCTACACACTTGTATATCAGTAGTGTACAAACTGTGTGCCGTGAAATTTAAAAAAAACATTCAAAAAAATCCTGTTCAAAATATGTAAGAATTGATTGTGTTCTAAAGCCATTTTAATAATTTTCTCGCTTTTTAGCAATAAAGAATGAATCAGCCCTACTTCTCCTGTGGGGATATAAATTGCCAGATTGCTTCCTTAAAAGAAAAAGCGTGATTACTAAGGCCCAAAATCGATTGTTTAGAGGAACAAGATTTAATTTAACAAGAGTTAATTTATCCAAACGCCAAAAATAGAAACAAAATAAATACACATAACAGGTGAAACGAATTCAAAATCCGTCATGACAATGATGAAAGAGGAAAATAAGTTGAAATAATTTGCAAAAATAACTTTAATAATTCAATTATAAATTAAGTTTTCCGTGCTTTTTCCAATATTTCCAATAATAATTTTCTACATTTCTAAAAAATTTTAAGTTTGAATTTTTAAAATAAATGATAATTTATATTATTTCCTTTTTTGTTTCTTTTATACTCATGGAAAGTTGGAATTGAATAAAACACTTGCAATCCCTTAAAATTGCATATTTTAATAAAATAAATCTCGTAATAAATGATTGCTGCTTATAATTGTTGTTGGTCTATGTGTATTTTTTATTATAGGATTGATGTGCGAAGTTTATTTGTCTTCTTTTCAATAGTAAATGCCCCATAAGTATTTGTCTCTATATCTTGTATTTTATCTTAATTTATGGTTAAACGTACGGTTATTTAATAAATTTTAGAATAAATATAGTAAACTCAGTTTTTATTTTCATAACTTTTCATAATAACCATCCCATCAAATTTTAGGACTGGCCCCGCTTTAGAGTAGAATACAAATTGTGTGCTTAATGGAGATTCAATTGGTAAATTGTACATAAACATAAAGTTTAGAAGAAACTCATACATAAAACTGATGCATTTTCTTAACTATTTTTAATTTTTATCTAAAAGAACAATAATGCATTTAAAATAAGTCATCATTCTTAGACATTTAATGAAAAGTATCAAATTTTTCAAATTTAATTTTCTTTATAATTATGTATGAAGATTTAATAAAAATAACCAGGACCCTAAAGGAAAATTAAATATCTAAAGTAAATTAAAAATCAGTTTTTAGAAATTGTTATAATAAATTTTATTTTCATTAGTAATTTGTTGACATTCTTTTAATTGGAAACGAATTATTTGTTGATTTTGTTTAAATAAATTGTCTCTTAGCTTTTTAATTTTTCATAAATTTTAATTAAATTTTAATGCAATTTTACTTTAAAATCAACGATGCCCATTTGCGCTTCATAACAAGCGTTGGTTACAACATTTTCAAGCACGAAATTGTTACTGGAGCCGAAGGTGAAAATGAGGCTAATAGATAATTATTAATGTGGATTTTAAATATTAGATGGATTGGTGAAATTCTGGGAATTGGAAACTGGAGCATTTATAACATCAGTTCAAGCCCACCAAGGATGGGTTACGTGTTTTGTGTTTTGGTAAATTATGTTTACGGAACTTTGAGCTGTTTATTAGGGCTTTGAAATTAGGAAAGCTGCTAAATTGATGCTGTCATCTAGTCACGATTGTACGATCTCGTTATGGCAAGGCAACTCAGTGTTACAAACTATTGAATTCGATGAACCGTTTTATAAATTGTGCTTGGATAGTTGTGAATGCTTTCTAATGTGTGGCACATCGAGCGGGTTGCACACGTACAATTTGGATAAAGGTGCATAATTGCTAGTGACTGTTGGAGTTTATGATATTTAGACAAGCAATGCGGAGCCTACATTGACATTGATAGCAACGTGCAAATGGGTGAGCTATCAGGAATTGTCAGATGTATTGTCACATTGGATAATCGGGTATATTGTGGCGGGTAAGCCAACTGGGATTATTCCTAACTCACATTTTCATGCTCGCCTTTCATATAGGTTCGATAAGAAGCTCATTATTTATGATTGCCTTTATTACGGAACTGAATATCTAAAGGCGAGCATTGCGATTCGTGCTCATGAGGCAGCGATTACGTGCTTGTGTGTCAATAAGGATTCTGATAACAACGTTTGGATCGCGACTGGCGCGTTTGATAAGGTCGTCAAGGTGTGGAATAATGCTGGGAAACTTGTCCATCGCATTGATGGATTCAGCTCATCAATTATTGGTAATACGAATGGATTCTCGTGACGAGATATTGATTTATGCCAATCATATTGATTCTAGACCTGTGTGCCGTTGACAAGTCCAAGCAGATTTGGGTATCAACCGGTTCAAATCTGCCAATGGTTTATGACATCAAGAGTGGTGAGGATGTAAGTGTTCACCTGCTGTCCACTAATCACTGTCCCTTTTGCCCGGCTGCTGTCCACTAATCACTGTCCCTTTTGCCCGGCTGCTGTCCACTAATCACTGTCCCTTTTGCCCGGCTGCTGTCCACTAATCACTGTCCCTTTTGCCCGGCTGCTGTCCACTAATCACTGTCCCTTTTGCCCGGCTGCTGTCCACTAATCACTGTCCCTTTTGCCCGCCTATTGCCCACTAATCACTGTCCCATTTGCCTATTGTCCACTAATCACTGTCCCGTTTGCCCGGCTGCTGTCCACTAATCACTGTCCCTTTTGCCCGCCTATTGCCCACTAATCACTGTCCCATTTGCCTATTGTCCACTAATCACTGTCCCTTTTGCCCGCCTATTGCCCACTAATCACTGTCCCATTTGCCTATTGTCCACTAATCACTGTCCCGTTTGCCCGCCTGCTGTCCACTAATCACTGTCCCGTTTGCCGCTGCTGTCCACTAATCACTGTCCCATTTGCCCGGCTGCTGTCCACTAATCACTGTCCCTTTTGCCCGCCTATTGCCCACTAATCACTGTCCCATTTGCCTATTGTCCACTAATCACTGTCCCGTTTGCCCGCCTATTGCCCACTAATCACTGTCCCATTTGCCTATTGTCCACTAATCACTGTCCCGTTTGCCCGCCTGCTGTCCACTAATCACTGTCCCATTTGCCCGCCTGCTGTCCACTAATCACTGTCCCTTTTGCCCGCCTGCTGTCCACTAATCACTGTCCCTTTTGCCCGGCTGCTGTCCACTAATCACTGTCCCTTTTGCCCGGCTGCTGTCCACTAATCACTGTCCCTTTTGCCCGCCTGCTGTCCACTAATCACTGTCCCGTTTGCCCGCCTGCTGTCCACTAATCACTGTCCCATTTGCCCGCCTGCTGTCCACTAATCACTGTCCCATTTGCCCGCCTGCTGTCCACTAATCACTGTCCCATTTGCCCGGCTGCTGTCCACTAATCACTGTCCCTTTTGCCCGCCTATTGCCCACTAATCACTGTCCCGTTTGCCCGGCTGCTGTCCACTAATCACTGTCCCTTTTGCCCGCCTATTGCCCACTAATCACTGTCCCATTTGCCTATTGTCCACTAATCACTGTCCCGTTTGCCCGCCTGCTGTCCACTAATCACTGCCCCTTTTGCCCTCCTATTGTCCGCTAATCTCTGTCCCATTTGCCCGCCTATTGCCCACTAATCACTGTCACATTTCCCTATTGCCCACTAATCACTGTCCCGTTTGCCCGGCTGCTGTCCACTAATCACTGTCCCGTTTGCCCGCCTGCTGTCCACTAATCTCTGTCCCATTTGCCCGCCTGCTGTCCACTAATCCTTAAACTGTTTTACAAATTATGGATAATAATATTTTTATTAGAATTAAAATTTCGTTTTTATTATGAATTTCAATGCGATCAATCTTTATATTCAATTTCTGCATTTCTACAAAATATCGGTTTAATATTTTAATTGTAAATTGCGTTTTTCAATGATTTTCTTCATCTTACAGCATTTTTTGCTTTATGTTTTGCATCAAATATAACGCTGTGAGAATAATTGAGTTTTGTTATTTCCACAATCCTACAGTGAAAGGATTTCCCCGAGAGATTTTGTTGAAATAATATCGGAAAGCGAATTGTTTGAATTGAAAAAATTTGGTTGTAATTTGACTTTTGATTATGTCCGAACAAAACGACGCAAAAATGACAAATTATGGAACGTACACGCGATAAAACGACAAATACAAAATTAAACAAATGTGTTGGGTTTTATTTTACTAAAGTCGGTTCTCTCTGTGACTCCTCGTGTGACTCCTTATACCACCAACAAGTCAAAACACAACATATAATAACTTTATTCAATTTCAATCAAATTACAATTAAACTTACTATTCGAATCACTAGATTTCTTTTTCTAATCACTGATCGCCTGATTCTGTGAGCTTCTCTTTGCTTCTTCGACCAACTAGCGGCTTGTCTGTTTCTGAGCACTCTTTTATACTGTTATTGAAAGGGCAATGATCTACAGAATTGCGTAATTATCTCCCAAGAATCCTAGGTAAACATTTGAGGGTTTCCAAATGATTTTAATTTATTTATCCTAGATTGGCGTTCGGAATATTCCCTCTTATCTGATTGATCGGGTCTTCAATGGGGTTGGGCTTTCCATTACAGATAAATTCATTTTAATTTATTTGTTTTTTTCGCATTAACTTTGTGAACACCTTAATAATTGTCATTGTAATTTCTGAACTCGTCTATCAATCATACCCGATACTCCCGTTCAATATTGATTTTTAGTAAATTTTAATTTATTTTGCACTTTTATTGATTTTACAAATATTTGTTATGCCTTTTATATATAAAATTTTTGGTTTTTGCACTAACCCCAACAAATGAAACAGACAAAATAATACAAATGACAAACAAATACGATGAAATGATACAAATGAGAAATGACAAAAGTTCAAAATAATAAAGTGATAAAACGACAAATACAAAATTATACAAATAAAACAGACAAAATAATACAAATGGCAAAAGTTCACAGGATAAAATGACGCAGAAAACCTGATACAAATGGCAAAAATTCACAGGATAAATTGATAAAACGTCGGAGACAAAATTAGACATGAAAAAATAACACGATAAAATGACAAAAGTTCATTGGATAAAATGATAAACGACAAAGACAAAACGCTAAAAATAACAAAATGACAAAAGTTCACAAGATAAAATGACATATTATGAATCTTATCAATATGCAAACCATTCCAGCTAATAAATATTTTATTTAGTTCTCACTTCATTTAAACAAAAATTAAATTCATATTTACAATCCAACTAAAACCTTTTATACAACTTCATTTTTTTTACTGAAATAAATTTAAGATTGCATTTAGTTCATTTAACGCTCCACACATTCAGAATTGATCAACTCTAAGATATTTTGTGACATTCCCAATCTTATAACTTGATTACCGTCATATAACTGTATTTGGCCATGTGGAGATAATTTCAAGCGGTTAACTGATAAACTAATTCACTTGACCATGTTTTGTAACACGATCTATACCATCGGTCCATAACCCTTTAAGTTAGACACACCCCTTCGAATCTGAAAATAGGTCTCCGAACCCCATCGAGAAATGTGTTTCGATTTTTTAATTTAGAAAATTCACTTCCTACGAAATAGATTGTATTTAAACAAATATGTACATTTTATATATCAAATACAAAACAATATTATTTTTATTAATGGTTGGAATAGTTTTCAAATATCGCAAAAATAATTTATGTTGTTAGTTAGAGGCCTTTCCTGCACCCCCGAAAATACCTTACCGCACACCCGGTTAAGAACCACTGCTCTGTACAAATGTCAATTGTTATTAATGAGATTTATAATTTATATTTTATTATCAAAAACGGATATTATAAACGAAATTAAATGAAAAAATCACTCTTTTTATTTCTTTCAATTATTTTATAACTTTTTTTATTAAAAGTTTATTATATTGTATATTGTACCTGTACTGTTTTGCAAATCAAGTTCAAGTTTTCATTTAATTTCATTTATAATTTATTTATAATAATTATATACATGAATTATAATACAAAATGACTGCAATGAAAGTATAAATCGTCAAACGAGGGAAAATAAAATTTGTATTTATTTTACTATATTATTTATTTCTACAAAACTAAAAATAAGTCAAAACTTTAAAAATGTCTATTATTAAAATACTGAATTTCCAATATCTATTAAAAAATCGTTAATATTTCAATAAATAATAAATTAATTTCCTTCAAATTATTACAATAATTTCCCTTTGACAATTTATACGTTCATTACAGTCATTTTGTATTATAATTGATGTAAATAATTATTAAAAGCGGATATTATAAACGAAATTAAATGAAAAAATCACTATTAATTGAAAAATAAAACAATAAAAGAACATTAAGATTAACATTACCCCTTTAGTGCCGAACGGGACTTAAAAGTCTTGTCGTTATTTTCTTCCATAATTTAGTCATTTGAGCGTAATTAGACCGCTCTTGTCTGTCAGCACTTACAGGGAACATATATCGTTGCGACTAATGCCCAGCGGTGAACTGATATACACACCTGTTGTGACTATTGGTAAAGCAGTTTTAGTGTGTTCGTGATTAAAATTAATATGTTTAGTTAAATACTGATTTCGGCACTAAAGGGTTAAACTGGTAAATAACTCTTAAATATGTTCAAATTATTCGGTAGTCACTGCAGTATTTAGCATTACGCAATAAAGAGGAAATTTATGGTTTATTTTCCGGATCTTTCCTTTCCTCATTTCTGTTTTCATAGCCTTGATAAAATTACTACTATTAATGATGGGATATTGCTAGGTCAGCCGATTTAGCAACAATTTCCAAATTATCCAGTCAGAGAGATTCAAGATTCAGCTTATAAAGCATTTTCCGGAAGTCGGAATGGTGATTGGTAAATAATTTACTAATTCAGCTCGCTACGGAATAATATTTTTCCAGCAACGACAAACCGAAGACAAATTCTTTCTTGGAGATCTCAGATATCATCGGCGGTCACGAAATTGGCTTGTGGAATTCCAATTGATTCGATTTGTATTTGTAAGAATCCATTTATTTCCATTCTTTTATCCTTCATTTTCTAAAGTTTTCCAAGATAATTTTATTCTTTTTATGTTAATAATATTTTTATTAAAATAAAAAGTTTGCATTTATTATGAATTTCAGGTCATTTATGATATATTTTTGAAAACGGTAAGATTTATTAAATTTTCATTTAAATACATTTTTGAAGCTATTATAAAATGTCTTCAATTACAAATTTTCTCCTTACTTCATAACTTCGATCAATCTTTTTTATCATTTTCTAAATATTCTAAATATTTAATAATAAAATTACGTTTTACGATGTTTTCTCCGATATTTCCCAATATTTCCGGCAATCAACTATCATGTTTTAAATAAATAATGATTTGCATTGATCCCTTTAGCTTCTCTATTACGCATGAGAGGTGGAATGTGATAAAACGCTAGGAAAACCTTCAAATTGCATATTTATATACACCTAATTCCACATGTTAAAAGTCTCTATAATACATGTTGGTGTGTTCATCAGTCGATGGCTCACCATTTATGAGTGTTTATTTCATTTTTCATTTCAATTCAATTTTATTTTATGGTTTTAGAAGTAAGTTTTTTACATTTTGATTTTATATAATTATGAGATCATTATTCAAGCTCTTAAATATTACTTGTAATCAGCATTTATAATATAAAATATTGATAATTAAATTTCAGGTGTTTCTTTAGGTATTTTATGACATGTTATGAATTTGGAATTATTTCAATAAAATGTAAGTTAGATATATTTTTAACTAAAAAGAAATAAAATAATCACCAAACACATTAATTTTTTTAAGACATTTAGACGTATATGGATAAAATTGTTTTTTAAGTTTTTGTAATCTTCTTTCTCCAGCTCATTTTCAATAGCCTCTTTGACGATGTAGACGGATTTTGTCATTTTCTGAAATTCTATGAAAATATTATTTTTTTAAAATAATATATTAAAATTTACGATTTTCGATTTTTTTTCTTCAATTCCAAAGATGTCGATGGAACTTGTTGAATATCTTCACACAAAGGCGTTTGACTAGAAATATCTGATATGCTGTAAAATATTTTAATTATTTGTAATTAAATAAAGAAATTCTTACATTGTCAGATCTTCACCTTCGCAATCTAAAGAAATCTAAAGAAATATCTGAAAATTTAAAGAAATAAAAACTTCAAAAATATTTTATAAATAATTCTTACGATGTTTTGTCATCCATTTCTCGAAAACTCAAAGTTGAGTTGTCAGATTCAAAATCCAAATTTTTTTCAGCCATGAATTTTAATAATTTTAAATTAATGATATGTTAATGACTCTCTACTTTCGGAATAAAAAAAGCTATATTAAATTTACGTGTATTTTATATTATGTGTGCTGCTGTGTTTGTATGTAAAATTATTTTTCTGTCACTTTCTCAATTCCTATAATAAAACTTTTAACATTCGGAACATTAAATTTTTGCACACAGGTAAGTTTGTGTGTTGCTATAGTATAAATTTTTTTAAGATTATAGAAACTTTTATATTCTGGATTTAGGTGTAATTGAAATATCCCTTAATAAATGATTACAGCCCATAACTCTCGTCTGTCTGCGTGTATTTTATTATAGGATTGTTGTGTGTATTTGTGTTTGTATTTTATTTTTCTTGTCAAAATTATTTTCCTGCCTCTATAATAAATGCCTCTAATCTATGCCGGTGCCCTTAATATTTCTCCTTATTTCAAAGAAGTTTCTTGTTTTTTAATTAAATTAATTATGTTATACTATACATTACCTTAAACCTACCTTAATAATGTGCAATATGATTTTCAACACTTCTATTATAAAATTTGTTGATTTTTTAAAAATGATAGAAAATGCTATTCATAGGAACAGGGCCGTACATGATGCGATTACACCAAATCAGGTCCCACACATCAAAATTTATATATATAAAATTGGTAAATATTACGAAAATAAATATCTAGGAATATTATTATTAAAAATATAACAAAATTTTGTTCATAAAAAGTTCAAGAGGCACGGTTTAGCAGTGCCTACTAAAACAATACTGTGGTGGAACCAGAGTCACCTCCATAGAATTTTAGGTTGTGCTTTTAGTAGGAATAGTTACAGTAGACAAGTTATATTCATTCACCAACATATTAGAGAATGGCAAACATTTATGTTTATTTAAAAATCTAGAAATAATTAAACATATTTATAGGTTTATATTCAATAAAATGTAATTATTTTTTATTTGGTACAGAAATTTTAATGCAGAAATTGTGGATCATGACTTTATATTTTTATAATTGGATTTTGTTTTGAATCAATATCTAAAATCTATATTTCAATATGTAAATTCTAACTGTTGATTAGTTTTTTATTAAAAGTTTGAAGGACCCTGCGAAAAAATCCAACCTGGCCTCGTACTTATTGAATCCGGTTCTACATAGCAACTGGATGTAGACTGTTTACAGCCGTGCTTGCGTAGATATTTATTTTCATTCTCGCAGTGTTTTTTATTATTAGTTGCCTCCTACTTCTTCCTCCTACTTCTTGATATATTTCTCATATTTAGTATTTAAAGAAAAACATTTCATACCTATCAATTTTTAACCAACAAATATATGAATGCATTCAATAATATCATTAAAATAGGGAAAAGGTTTGAAAATATAAGATAGCGAAAGTCGTCCGATGCTTCAAAAGAAGGTACAATGTCATTATGAGGAACTAATAGTAACATACGCATTTAAATGTCCATTTATCTGAATGCTCGACATTTTTCAATCGATTCCAAAATGCGGAATGGGAATTCTTGGTTTCCTTTGCCATTAAAGGGTATAGCACCAGAACCACGATATCATCCATGATGCCATGAATGGTATGTAGCTGTGGGAAATGAGGGACACTGCTTCCTCTGTGGCATCAGCATACCATGTTGCAGGTTATGAGATTGATTGCAGTAATGTTGGGTTGCCAACATGGGTTGCCATACCATATGCTATGTGGCTAACACGCCCTAAATTCAAATTCAAATTTTCATTTATGCTTGGTTATCAAAGACTTCATTAAATATTACAAGTGCAAGTAAGATGGAAGGTTTTGGTCATGCGTATGAATTTTATGGTCTTGATTTACCTTCCATATTATTAACTAATGGTAACCCTCAATAGGAAGGTCTTGGAAGCTTCTTATGGTGAGGATTTGTTAATAAGCAATTCACTCTATAGAAACTTTTGCGGTCATATAAAAGCCGTTGTTTGTAGAAAGTCTTTGCCTAATATTACATAATATATTATAATAAATCCTGTGGATCCATACTAATGTCACCATATCCATTAATTCAGCCACCAAAGAGCCCCTCCTTATATATTGTGGAATTGAGAATGGGCAACTAATCCAATGGGAAAAACGAGAATCAAACGAGGCATCTTTTCAGTATTGAATGAGTTCTTAATTCTTTTAATATAATAATCAACAGAAACGAGATTGTAAAACTCTCAAGGTCAATGAAATTCATGGTGGAAAGCAAACTACAATCAAGACAATTTCAAATGGAGCCATCTTACTCAAAAAACAGGGCCCAACAAAAATTGGATGCCAAACGAAATGTTAATAATAATAATAATAATAATAATAATAATAATAATAATAATAATAATAATAATAATAATAATAATAATAATAATAATAATAATAATAATAATAATAATAATAATAATAATAATAATAATAATAACAATAATAACAATAAATGTAGAGAACAAACAAAAGATTCATAAAAATGATCTATTCGGATCAGAAAGATATTCTCATAGCTGCGGCAGAAGATGGAATTATATGTTTATTTTTTAAATGAACTACAACTGATTTACAGAATGAATTCTCAGATGTTTTTGGATACGACATGGCTGCTATAAATGCATTTATGGAGGAAGCAAAGGCCAAAACAGCTGGACTTAAGAAAGGTGAAAAGGTTCCTCATCCTCTGATGATGGATAACAGTATTAGCCCCGTAACAATGAGGATCACCGGCCTGGCTTGTCAACAAGTGTTGCTAGAGCACAAAACTGTCGTTTCTGGCATCACTATAGTTCCTGCTTGTCATGAGCGCCATGAATCCTACATAGTTAGTTTTATACATTGCGTTACAAATAGATAAGACGGCCTGCCCAAAATAAAGGGAACAGGGGAGGGGCTTAATGTTCCTAGATTATTGAACAATAGATATTATAGAGTTTATTTTAAAAAATATATATTTATAAAATATAATCAATTATTTACTAATTTATAATTAATATATTTAATGATTTACAATATTTTATCATAGTTTTATTTTAATATAATTTCTAATTTTGCCAATCTATAATCCTTTCAATAAATTAATACATTTGAAAACAACAACAACAATCCACATGCTCACAATTTACAACCGAAATCATTTAAACACATTCGAATTTGGATTGTTCACAGCATTTTGCCTTTTAATTTTCGGATCCAATGATTTTATTAACCAAGCTTCACAATTACAATTGCCAATAATTATTGAATTCCTTTTAATATTATTTTCAAACCAGACATGCCGATTTTACCCCCCCCCCCCCATAAAGCTCTTATTGTGTTCATGCAATTGGTCGATGCCTTTCTTTATGATGATAAAGTTATTGCCATGTTTATTTTATTATTTATTCATAAATATAAGAACTTTTTTTCAATTTTCATCTCTAATTTCTTTTCAATCGACATTGTATATGAATCAGTAAATATATATCGATGTTTTTGTGATCTTTTTAGGGTAGAATTCATTCTTTCAATGTCCTCACCTTGGTATCCGTTTCGGTGTAGGATTTTATTGAAGGTTAATTGTTGTTTATAGTTCTCGTTTTCTTCAGTGCATCGACTGGCTTTGTTTCTCATTTTTTATGACATGCACTTTCTGTAAGTATGGAAACGCTGACATTTGGTGCATAAATATTTCTTTGCCAACTGGTTTTCTGTAGAACCCGTATGTTGGAGTATTTCCTTCTATTTTGATTCTCAAATCCAATAAATTGAGGGATTCATCTTCTGGATATTCGATCTCAAACTTAATATCTCGGTGAGCCGCATTGAATGTATGAAATATTTCCTCCGCTTCTTTTCTACTTTTGGTCGTGATAAAGATATCATCTACATATCTTGCATAGAAACCGATGGATTTGATGGTCCTCAGTGTTTGTCATTCGAGGTTATCCATAAAGATGATTGCTAGCAGTCTTGATATGCTAGAACCCATAGGCAGACCTTTAACTTGTTCAAAGGTAAAATAGGTGTTCTCGAGGATAACCGTAAGAAGTTTGGTGATATTCTCGGTATTCATTTCCTTTATTAACAAATTGCTTTCTCTTAATTTCTTTTCTAAACATTGAATAGCCTCTTGGTTCGATAGATGTGCATAGTGATACGACATCAAGACTGAAGGGGTATTTGAATTCTCTGTGAGTAGTTATGTTTTTATTTAATCTTGCTATGAGGCAGTCGCTGCTTTGAAGATCGTGTGGTATCGTGTCTAATATAGGTTTCAAGATCTTTGCAAGGAGTCAACTTGTTTTAGTTGTGGGTCCATTTTTGTTGGACACTATAGGTCTAATTTTGATACCAGGACCCTCTTTGTGAGTTTTAATTAGGCGGTAGAAGTTTGGAAGATCGGAAGCTTTTGGTTAATCTGTTATTGAGACCAATTTCCACAGAAATGACTTTCCATACTTTGTTGATATTCATTTCGATGGTGTTTGGTGACATGCTGCGAACTTTCTTGTTAATTAATACGACATTTGATAAGCTAGATAAAATGGTACTAAAACTCATATTGCTGACTATAGGAAAGGAAATCGGTTATTTAATCCGCCCTAAAGAGTTATTGCTAAGAAATTAAGGCTGGTACTGATTTACACCAACAGCCCGATATAGGTGAAAGGAGAAAGATGAAGGAGTTTCCCATAGTATTAACCCTAACTCTTTTTTCCTGCTATTTATCCCTGAAGCAAAACAATATCAAAAAATGAATACTCGTACTTCTTTGATGTATAAATTCGTATCAAAACGATTACAGTTATTTCCACTCGAACTAATTCCCTCGGGTAATAAATTCCAATAAGTTCGCTGAATTAAATAATTTCCACACAAATTGTAATTTCCAATTTTATTAATATTCTTTAATAGTTGGAAGAGATTTCCAATAAATAGCCAAATCCGAATTGATTTTCTACAGGGGCCGTTTATAAAGTACTTCACGCTATTTTTGACCATTTTGAACCCCTCCCCTAAAGTTCACCTAATTAAAATTTATTCTAGATATAATATAATATTTAATATATTTTACTAAAAAATATTATAAATAGAATTAAAAAAGAAATATGTGACGTCACAAATGGCCTCAACCCGCATTTTCTTACGCCCTCTGGTGCGTGACGTACTTTATGGACAGCCCCACAGCTATATTTTCTGGAAACACAAAACTATTTCTCTATTAACCAATTATATCGAAATCACTCTATTATCGTATTTCTTGCTATGTGTTTCACGTCTGGAACTTTTCTGTCCCTTTACGAAATTCCTAAAATTAAACCTAATAGTAATTATTAATTACTATAAATATACATATTTCATAATTGGTAATATTAAATTAATATTTATTATTTATTTAATTGGTGAAAATAATAATAAACTAATAAAATATCGATTTTATCGGGATTCGAGTTGCCCTAACAAATATAAAGGTAAAATAATTATATTAAAATAAGTTGCTAATAACAATTAAAAATTAACATTATTAAAAGTCAAACTCACACTTATTAAGATTATTCAAATTCTTATTTTTGTCATTATAATAAATTTCAAATAATCACAAAATTTCACTATATATAAACAAAACGTCAAATAAAACTTGGAGAATTCAATAATGTATTTTCATATTCTGAGTAATGTCAATATATTGCAATCCTACAAATAATATTTCATATATTGTAAATTGATTATAAATACTTAATGATAAATTCGTTGTTATATTTATCTCACAACATCAAGGGAGATATCATTGCATAATACAGTGGTTCTCAGCCCGTGTTCCGCGAAAAAATTGACATTTTATCTTTAAATTTGCATTTAAGATACATATCGTCAAAACCCTCTATTAATTATTTTATAAGATGATTCAATAAGAAAGCCGTTACACAGATATATAAACATACAAATATAAATTTGTTTTTATTGGTTGTTATTGTTACGCGTGGTATTTTCTTTGCTTATAAGGTATTGTTTACGTTTACGACAGATTTATAGTAATTTGTGATTGATCACTCATTGTGGGCAAGTATTTTTTTGTCAGTGTTCCGCGTAAAAATAATCATGTGAATGGTGTTTCGCGCTTTTATACTAATTGAGAACCACTGGCATAATATGTGCATAATGGGTGCATAATATGTACATAATAGGTGCATAATATGTGCATAATGGGTGCATAATATGTACATAATGGGTGCATAATATGTGCATAATGGGTGCATAATATGTGCATAATATGTACATAATAGGTGCATAATATGTGCATAATGGGTGCATAATATGTACATAATAGGTGCATAATATGTGCATAATGGGTGCATAATATGTGCATAATATGTACATAATATGTGCATAATGGGTGCATAATATGTACATAATAGGTGCATAATATGTGCATAATGGGTGCATAATATGTGCATAATATGTACATAATAGGTGCATAATATGTGCATAATGGGTGCATAATATGTACATAATAGGTGCATAATATGTGCATAATGGGTGCATAATATGTGCATAATGGGTGCATAATATGTACATAATAGGTGCATAATATGTGCATAATGGGTGCATAATATGTGCATAATGGGTGCATAATATGTGCATAATGGGTGCATAATATGTACATAATAGGTGCATAATATGTGCATAATGGGTGCATAATATGTGCATAATATGTACATAATATGTGCATAATGGGAGCATAATGGGTGCATAATGGGTGCATAATAGGTGCATATAATAATGAGTGATTACCTTATAACTATTTGAGGAGGCAAATTTAAATGAGCTCTTTTATTGAATTCGAAATTAGCTGAAGTTATCAAAAAATTCTCGTTTCATTTAGCTAAGCTGTTCCTGGGACCAGAGGATCTGCTTGTGGAGTTTGGAAACATTTGAATTGGTAACAAAGTTACAGAACAATCATTCAAACGATAGGGAAACGCGAGAGTTAGCGGCTAATGACGTCATAACGTGTATTGAATACTGTGATATCCAGTTAATCATGAATAATTAGTATTATTATTACCACATTATTTCTCTAGCGATCAATTCGCATATGCGAGTGCAGATTTCCTTTTGCATATCCGAAAGTTTTCACTAATTGGTTCTCAAATGGTCTTAATCAAACAAATCGATTTCTGTGAAAGTGAAGTTACAAATCTTTGCTGGATTGGAACCTTGAACAGTTGGATAACCACATCTGAAGATCACATGATTAAGATATGGGCAAGAGTTCCTCCATGTTTATGATGAATAAAGATGTTAAAGGTGTTATAGAATTCCCATGGAGATTTCTCCTGTAGCCAATCGATCAATGCAGGGGGCCCAGTGACATGTATATGTTTTGATCACTCCAGTCATATACTGATAGCTGCTGTTGCTAAGGAGATCAAGTAAGCAATAATGTTTGGATTTTTTTTCCCATGCAAATCTTGATTGGTTCACATTTCTTTGTCAATTATGTTTCCATTTCCAGGCCCTTTCCAGACCGAATGGCACATTTTAGGGGAGATATAATCGATAAATAATACAATATGAAGTTTTGTGGTCGCTAAATAAATGATTCAACAGTGCTCTCAGCACTGTGAGCAAACATTAAAGGAGCAAGGCAAAAAGTTCATAATAGGTCCATATAATAATTAATGAGTGATTACAACCGATAATATGAATGTTTATATCATTATACAAAACATTAAGTAGTTAATATTAAATAGAAAATGAATATTTTATGCTTAATACCATGGCAAGTCACATTCAACTTACCCATCTCTTTGCACGCCAATTTCAACTTTTCACCAATCAAATTCAACCAAATTCAACTTTTTATACTCCAAATCCATCTCTGCACTCCAAATCCATCTATGCACTCCAAATCAATCTCTGCACTCCAAATCCATCTTTCTGCACTCCAAATCCTTCTCTGCACTCAAAATCCATTCCTGCACTCCAAATCCATCTCTGCACTCCAAATCCATCTTTCTGCACTCCAAATCCATCTCTGCACTCCAAATCCATCCCTGCACTCCAAATCCATCTCTGCACTCCAAATCCATCTCTGCACTCAAAATCCATTCCTGCACTCCAAATCCATCTCTGCACTCAAAATCCATTCCTGCACTCCAAATCCATCTCTGCACTCCAAATCCATCTCTGCACTCCAAATCCATTCCTGCACTCCAAATCCATCTCTGCACTCCAAATCCATCTCTGCACTCCAAATCCATCTTTCTGCACTCCAAATACATCTCTGCACTCCAAATCAATCTTTCTGCACTCCAAATCCATCTCTGCACTCCAAATCCATCCCTGCACTCCAAATCCATCTTTCTGCACTCCAAATCCTTCTCTGCACTCAAAATCCATCCCTGCACTCCAAATCCATCTTTCTGCACTCCAAATCCTTCTCTGCACTCAAAATCCATCTCTGCACTCCAAATCCATCTTTCTGCACTCAAAATCCATCTCTGCACTCCAAATCCATCCCTGCACTCCAAATCCATCTTTCTGCACTCCAAATCCATCTTTCTGCACTCCAAATCCATCCCTGCACTCCAAATCCATCTTTCTGCACTCCAAATCCTTCTCTGCACTCAAAATCCATCTCTGCACTCCAAATCCATCTTTCTGCACTCAAAATCCATCTCTGCACTCCAAATCCATCTTTCTGCACTCCAAATCCATCTCTGCACTCCAAATCCATCTCTGCACTCCAAATCCATCTCTGCACTCCAAATCCATCTCTGCACTCCAAATCCATCTCTGCACTCCAAATCCATCTCTGCACTCCAAATCCATCTCTGCACTCCAAATCCTTCTCTGCACTCCAAATCCTTCTCTGCACTCAAAATCCACCTCTGCACTCCAAATCCATTCCTGCACTCCAAATACATCTCTGCACTCCAAATCCATCTCTGCACTCCAAATCCATCTCTGCACTCCAAATCCATCTCTGCACTCCAAATCCATCTTTCTGCACTCCAAATACATCTATCTGCACTCCAAATCCATCTTTCTGCACTCCAAATCCATCTTTCTGCACTCCAAATCCTTCTCTGCACTCAAAATCCATCTCTGCACTCCAAATACATCTATCTGCACTCCAAATCCATCTCTGCACTCCAAATACATCTATCTGCACTCCAAATCCATCTCTGCACTCCAAATCCATCTCTGCACTCCAAATCCATCTATCTGCACTCCAAATCCATCTCTGCACTCCAAATCCATCTCTGCACTCCAAATCCATCTCTGCACTCCAAATACATCTATCTGCACTCCAAATCCATCTCTGCACTCCAAATCCATCTCTGCACTCCAAATCCATCTCTGCACTCCAAATCCATCTCTGCACTCCAAATCCATCTCTGCACTCCAAATCCATCTCTGCACTCCAAATCCATCTCTGCACTCCAAATACATCTATCTGCACTCCAAATCTGCAAATTACTCAAGTTATTAATCACGAGTATCGAGTAAATTTAAGTTAAAGCAAGAAAAGCAACTAAATTGATTTTACCGATTGCAGAAATCAGAATCAGTAGTTAATTAATTGTCGATTCCAAGTTATATGACAGGAGCTATTCTTCCATGAGGGTTGCAATGTGCACGCGATATGCACGCAAATATGCACGCAATATTGTAATATTGTATTATTTACATCGTTATAAATTGGTAATCAATTATGCTGATCAATAAATGCTTATATTGTTTGGAATTCGTTACAAGTTATATTCGATTGGCGTTGTTAAATAATAATTATTATTATTAATATTTTCAGTATATAAATATGCAACCAATTCATAAATATTCAGTTACCTTGACCTGGGTCGCCTCTGTGTCCCAGTATTGCTTCTAGTAAATACCTTCGTTAGTATTAATGAACTAAGTTTTAATAATAATTTGCTACCTTTCTTCCTCTGCAGAGAAGCAGCTAAAATCAATTTCATTAAGGAGGAGGGGGGGGGCGGTGGCGCTTATGAATTAACCTGTAAAATGATAATTGAAGCCCAAGTTTATCAAAAATTATTTTCCTAAGGCAAAGGTCTGCTTTTACAAGAAAATTAAAAACATTCTTTTAAAAGATTTAAATCTTGCGAGTTCTGCGTCAATATTATAATTGTAAGTTAATGATTTTGTAGATAATAATGCCGTCCACTTGTCCAGGTCAAGCATTCTCTTACTTCCAAAACAAATTAATATCGGTACGTGCTCCAATTTAAAACTTATTGCATTTTTTATTTTTGAAGTGTAAAAATTACATCTCGCCTACACACAGAATACCTCAAGAGCCGGGCATGACAAAGGTATTTATTGTGGCTAGTTTCCCTAAGGCGATTGTTTCCATCAAATATTTTCCACTACTAACCTAGGCGGGAAAGCAAATGAAGACCAACTGAAATTTCCAATGAGAAACGAAAATTTTGTCAGAAAATTGTTTTCTCTGAACGCTAAATTGGCATCAATGAACTGACGAAACGTCTCTACATCAGTACTTGCTCTACTCATGACACCCTTAGGGATTTTGGCATCAGGAAACTCTGCTAGCAATTTGCTCCCAGATTCATTAATGATGAAATGGCTGTTCATTGTCTGGGTTTACTGCAAATACAACCTGAAACTCTACGACAAATAAGGCGATGCTTTTCTTCAAAATATTGTGACCGAAGATGAGACTCTCATTAGAATTTATGTCCCTGAGAGCGGGAGAGACTGTGCAGAGTGGTGAATGCCAATTAAATCAGCTCCACGCCAGCTCCGTTGACTGTGTGAATTCTCAACATTACAGTGAACTCATGCGTGATGTGAGGAAGTATCCAGGCTTGCCTTTCTGATTGTTGTAAGACAACGTTCCTCTCCACGACCACAACAAAAGAGTGTGGGTTCCAACATGTTCCATACAGCCTGATTTTGTGCTAATCGTTCATCTCAAACAACATTGATAAAGCCACCATTTTCAATCCGCAGAAGAGCTAAAGGAGAAAGAGGAGAATATCTTGACTTCTCTTGCTTCAAATTTCTTCAAAAATGTATTTTTGTAACTCCTTAATAGTTGGAAGAGATGTGTAGATGAAAAGAGGCTTATACATTGAGAAATGAGTTATTGTTGGAGTGTGTAACTGTAATAAAAATTTGAACTTGAGTTGACTTTTTATTCTTGTTGAGTCCATTGACTTACCTAACGCACCACGTAGAACTGTTGGCACCTGCTATAAGCTGATTTTTGCAATGAATTAGATACGGTTAGAGTTTATGTGAATCTTATTTACCTTTTTGCACCTCCTTCTACTAATTATGATCATTGGTTACGTAACGTAATTTCCGTCATCAATAATCTGATTCGAAGTGCACAGATAATCCTTATTACTCAAAATGGTAAAAAGATCTTATCTTAATGGAATAATACTTTGAAATCTTTCTATGTAAACATTCCCACGTGCCGCATAATTTCCACACGCACGACATTACGCATTTTCGTGACGTAATGCATGGATTAATAATAATAATAATAATAATAATAATAATTTATTATTATTATTACTATTACTATTAGATTATTTGATGTTCTCGAAGAGCGAATGGTTCAGGTGAATTGCGGGCACAGTGATGACATAAGAAGCCTCGCAATTCTCCCTGCAAAAAATCAGGTTGGGTCGAATTCTCGGGCGAGAAATTTTAACTAATTTTCCAGTTTGTTTCTGCTGGCGAAGATGGTCAGCTGCTGATATGGAACAATTGGTCGCGACCAAGGAAATACACCGGATCTAGATTCGCTGACCTCTGATGTCCAATTGGATCTTGATGCCACCAATATTTGCTTTCAAATGAAATATATTCCTTGACTTGTTTCAGTTTTGATTTGATATTATGATATTTGTTTTTCTTGTTGCCTTGGCTGTCGTTATTTTACATAACCGAATGTTGATGCACCTCTTGTGACGTGTGCAAATATATAGGAATATCGCTGTCTCATGGGAAAGGTTGAGGAGGTCTAGCTTAACATCACTGAGAAAATACAAAAACACCCAAAATGGAATTATTTTACTAGCATGTTATTAATCTAGTGAGAGGATAACCGGGGGGAGGGTGCAAGGAATCATGGAAGGTTATGTCCAATGGGTGAATAATACAAATAATAAGTAAATTTTAGGGCTTGCATTTTGATTTGATAAAGATATGATATAATTATTATTCACATTATTATTATATTTTATTATTATTATTATTATTATTTCTATTCAGCATTTTTAGGGAATTTTGCAATCATTGCGATAAAAAGTGAGTAAAAACTATTTTAATTTATAAATTATTCCATATCAGATTATTCCATCAAATATTTCTATTTTCCCTAAAGATTTTTCTCAACAAGTCTATCAAGTTATTTCCATGGCCCCTTTATCCCCATTGCAGTAATTTGTCAATTTTGCTATTTTTTTAACTCTATTTGATTCGTTTTTACCAGTAGGCTTTGAGGTCATCGGGAGGGGTTAACTTCATAAGGCTTGGCTATATATAGCAGTTCAAATTATACAAATTAGACATAGATTCATTATTATCCAACATAAAGCCCTATGATGGAAATGAAAGTCAAAGAAACCGTAGAGTCACCAGTCTAAAACAAAACTTTACAAACCTAACAGAAAGCCTTGATAACTCAAATAACGTTGTCAAATCTCATTTTACCCATCCTCGTTTTGCTAAAGAAAGCTCCCCTCATTTATCCCTTTTTATAAATGAAAATGCTTACCTTTTACACAAAGAAATGAGGTCACCTAATAATAAAAACCCCCTGCCCTTCCCAAAAAAATATTAAAGCTAAAATCTAATATCACAAATGATGGTTCAAAATTTAAATATTTTTAAAATTATTTCTTAATATTTTAATAAAATCAATAAAAATGTAAAAAAAAACAAAAATTATGCAATAATAAACATCAATAATAAATATTTGTTTACACATTACACAAGGTTCATATTTCTTATTTATTAAAAATTCATAATTTTTTTTCAAAAAATTGAATAATTATTAAAATCAAATTTGTTTAAATTAATTGAAATAATTTTTTTCCTATTTAATTAATCAAATGAATGAAACTTTCAAGGATTTGAGCCTGGACCCTAACCGTTTCTCCCCGATTGCCAACTCCACCGCTTATAGGAATCCAAAACGCAACGAGTATATATTTTTTTAAAAAACAATTTTCAAATATAAAACATTTTTTGAATTATTTAAGCAAAAAACTACATTTACAGAAATGTGAAAAGATTGATCATTTTCGAAGGGTATGGAATGGTATTTCTGGAATGGCTCTCACCGTTATTATCCTCATCTTTAGGATCAGCCATGCTTCATTATGAAAACAGAAAACGATTTCCCCGCCGCTACAGTCATTGATTTCGATGTGGGTATTTGTTGATTGTGGGACTGCCATTATTTATTACCCCTCTTCAACCAGGAGAAGTCTAAAGATCCTAAACGGCCATTCGAGATGTCAAAGCTCAATATTTTGGATAACTTACTTGAAAATAAAAGCGATTCGATAAACATCACGAAGTTTGCAACTGGTATTAAAATAGAGGAAATTTCACATTTAGTAAGACATTTTTCGTAGAATTTATTGAGAAAGCCTATCCGAAAAGTAAGGAAAATCAAGTTGTAGGAGATTCGATAAAGATATTTTCCCGGACGAATTCCCTTCTTTGGATTGCAGTTAATCTTAATGAACCAACGTAAGGATTTATTCGCTTCTTCTCAAACTTTTCTGGACCGCCACTCTCCGTTTGTTTAGCAAAATCTGTCAACCAAATCATCAAATAATTAATTTGCTTATTTATTAACAGCGTCACAATATTATAATTAATTAATATTATTGGAAACACAACAACTTATTTGCGCGTTGACAAATCTATGAGTAGTATGTGAGATGTGAAATTAATGCTAGATTCTACCCAGTCAAATCGCATGGTTCAAGTAGTTAGTAAGGCACAAAACCATTTCAAGCCTTCCTAGTGAGTATTGTCCATAATTATGTTAGGAATATGTTAGACTTAACCTTTAACCTTTGCTAGCCAGTTAATTTATACACGTAATAATTACGCAATGGATTATACAAGAGAATTATTATGAATATTTAGGGATTAATTAAAAATATTATATCCAATTTCCTTTGAACATTACCTTCATTTCGTGATATCTTTCCCATATAACAACCCCATTATTAACATTCAGAGGCAAACGGAGAGTAGCGGTTTCTTTATTCGGCGTTCATTTGAATTGATTTATGGGCCCCTATATTATGATGATAGGGGAGTAAAATTAATAAGATAATCCATTGCCATAATTCCTGTTACCAATCGATTATTTTAATCTTTCCCCTAGAACAAGGGAGCTTATAATCTTTTCCGAATCCCCGACCGCTCAAAGAGTGAATATTTCAACAATGTCCGAAAGTTTCAAGGTAAGAATATCTAGTTAGCATTGAAAGGCAAACTTTGTAAATCCAGTTCATTGAAGGTAGGGAGTTATCATCAGCAATTAATGTCTGCTTGGTGCCCAATGTCGAGAACCGTTTCACCGTCGTATTCCAACCGACAGATTATTCGTATTGTGCTGGAAATATCCTCATTGACTGCCAGTCAAAGAAATTCAAAGTCTGATTGGAAACCATCTCTATGCTGATGATAATTATATTCTAGGTCCACCTATTTGGTTATGCCTGCCCACCAAAGATTATTATCCATGAACCAAAAAGGCTGCTATATGACACTGAAAATGAAAAATCAAATAGGACAGTAGAGATATCCGCCACAAATGTCGCACCAAGGACGGCCTTCGTTTCTTTCTATGATGTTAGTAATTCTGGAATTATATTTTCACCGAAAAAGCTTTTAGTTAATCCAAATGAAATTATGGTAAGTGTCAAGGTCAATCGGTCTGAATTTACTGATTTATTTCCAGTCTGTCCAAATTACTCTCCCAAAAAGTAATAACAATAAACGTTATGAATATGGAGTTCTCTATGTCGATGAAAGCCTTCGACGTGCTACCAAAGAATAGTAAGTTTCCATTAATCTCTCCGAAAGGTTTTATCGCGTTTATCTAGCTACGCGAAGAGTTTAAAGAAAAAGTCCAAAATTTTCAATGACATGGAAATATTCCTTCCTTTTCCCGAGGAAGGTGGAAGGAATTTTGGTAAGGATTCTTTTAGTTATTATTATAAACTCTTCTCGCAAACATTCGGTTCAAGGGTCACAATAAATATTTACACTTTTAATGAGCATGACCAAATGTGGCTTGCACTGATTCCTGTCCCTGGCTTTTGTACACACCGCTAAAAGCAGCTCATGATTTTGCAACAAAACATTCACCATATAAGATTTATATAGATTTCGATAAGGCCGTCTAACAGTTCACTAGAACAATTAAATATATGAATAAACTAATAATCGGGCTTATATATAATGATTCTTTTTAGGCCCCCCCTGAAAAGAAGTAACACCGAGGAAAGTGATACATTCTAATCTTCATTATTATTAGTATGCCAAGTCCATAAGGTGAAAGGATTAATTTATATTTACAGAGAAATGGCTGACAGCAAATTATATCCACGATTTGAAGCAGCAAATAGAAATGAATTTCTTTGAGAAAACAATAGAATTGAACGACCTGAAGTATAAACGTAAGGAAGACTGCCATTTACTAGAGTCCATTGACGTGCCGAGTATTGACGTAAGGTCTGTCGGGAGTTCTCCAAATGCAAGACATGAAAGGGATTTATCAAATAATGTCTATATTACCAAATATTTGAACAACCTGAGAACTTTATCCAAAGGAAAACTGGAAAATGTTCTCATAGGAAGAAATGAATACGAATTTCCCGTGACTTCTCTCAAGGATAAGTCCAGTAATAACTGTTGTATTTCGTTTCCCCCCATTAGATTGTTCCAGTTTTAGGAATTGTTATCCAGAATTTCAATGAGAATCTTTTGAATTGGAGCATCGTCCATATAAACCCACAAGACTCGATGGCGATCATCGGGGAGAGCAAAGGCACAATATCAGATTTCCAAGTAATCCCGATCCAGTTCCAACCGCAACTTATTGGGAAAATATCCTGTGAATTCATAGTGAGAGTCTGGAATTCCGAAGACGATTCGTATAAAGAAAAGCTAATCAAAATAAAAGGAATTTGTATAAATGTAAATGTATTTTGCTATTGGATAAAATATCTAATTTCTTATTTAGACAAGCGCAACTCAGCTCTCAGTCCCCTGTGTCCCTTCTAGAATTCCAGGATTCAAAGCGGATCGGGAAATTATATTCGAAATCCAGAAAATGAAGTCTCCAAGAAAGATTTCCAAATCCATCAAAATATCCAATGACAAAAAGAATTTCATGCAGATATTTACCTGGACTCAGCTACCGTTCCAGATAAAGAGGTATTTACAGCTCGAGGTACACAAACAATCTGTAAATGTCGTCCTTAATGTGAAAAATCTGACAAAAGATTTTTCGAGTCATAAGTTAATTTTTTTCGATATTGAAGGAAACGCATCAGTCACGAAATTATTTGTCCGGGAAACTTAGCAAGGGGTCGAGGATATGGAGATTTTCTTTTGACGAGATTATTTAATAGATTTTATTCATTATCGCTTATTTATCGTTCTGATGGTCATTTTGTGGAGAGGGGAGAAAGGGATACTTTTATATCTTTTATGATTGGTAATTACAGGCTTACCGGAGGAGGGCAAACGGATGAAAGCAATAAAGGTAAGCAAATGAAAGGTCAATGTCAATGCATTTGCTGAATGGGCACGTTTCAACTAAAAATTTAAATAATAAAATACAATTCAATAAAAAAAATTCATTCAATAAAAATCCTTCGTTGCTATGTTTCGGTCACCAGCTTTTCTCTTCTTCCCCTTCCTCAGTCTAGGCGCCTGATCTACAAAATAACAATTTTAAGTAAAAAATATCTTAAATCATCAGCCCATCACAAGCTACTATATTGTGTTTTAAATAAAATTATGTTTAAATTACCATTCCGACAACGGTTACACGATTGAATTCGTAAAACACAATTTTCGATGATTTCAAATAACCTCACAAAAACTAATCCAAAAGAGTTCAACCAAAACTCCTTGTATGCCATTTAACCATTGAATCTCTTCAACAAACTTGACTTGACCCAACAAGAAACCTATAGGAATCTGAACAACCAATAAGCGACGACGTTATGAAAGCTTGGCCAGCGCAGTTTAGTTATCCCTGTGATAATGGGATGGAATTATATTGTTGAAATCATTTGAAAAGACATGACCCAATAGTGCTACCATGCCAAAACAGTGTGACATTGTTGTGATGGAAATGCATCATGTAGTTCATTTCTACACAAAAAACCAAAATTTGGCTTATTTTCACAAAACATGAGCATCCTCACAAAAGAGCGATTATTTATCAAACATTAGTATATATTATCTATAGGCCAAAAACAAATGAAAATAAGGAATTATTATAGACAACAATTTGAGCCATTATTTGTACTATTAAATCAAGAGATTGATTACAGATTATCAATATGTGTTATTCGAGTTAATTGATTGCAAGTGATTCATTGATTAGTTTTGTATTTTTTACCGAGTTTAAATATTTTATCAAATAAGCTTGTTTGTTTCTCTCAGCATGTCAAAATTTTATTTAATGAATATGCATTACAATTTTTTTCATACTTTTGTTTCATCTTATGTATTTGAATACACTCAGAAATAAGAATTACTGTCTTAAAACCTTTGGAGTTTAGGAGTTTGTGGATGTCAAAGTACTTGTGAGAATTTATGTGAAACTAGTGTGAGATTGTATAATGTTTCTTTTATATTTCTTTTGAGCTCATTTTATTTCTTTGATAATTATGTTTTATGGAGTGCTAGGTTGAATGAGCAGTTTATACCAATCTGTTTAGGTTCAGAGAAAACCTTTCATTATATACCTAAATCAAAAGACCTCCACAGATGCTACAGTTTTATGATAACCTTTAATCAAGTCTTATTGGTTTTACTCAAGAAATATCAATGATTCCAGAGGAGCACAAAGCAATATTACTCAAAAAGGAGAACAATAAAAAATTTAGTAGACATGTTGAACTACTGGAGTGTAAATAAATATTAAGAATCTTGTCAAAAAATGTACAACGTTATTGAGGTATCTGAGTCGATGCGAAAGTGAGGCTGTATGAAGCTGAATGAAAATTAGCATATTATTCGAATTTCAATGCAAAGAAAAGTGTTGGATGATGAGGGTATGGCATAGCCCCCACATCCTAAAGTGGACCCCCAGGCCAGGATTTTCGGCGGGTCCCAAATTATATACCTCTTGTTGCTCTATAGGAATTAGGATAAAATAGGGTGGATTAAATGATGGAAAGAAAGTAACATTAAAAATTTATTAAAAATAAACTACAGTTTATAGCTTTACATTTAAAAAAAACATAGATTGTGGTAAAATCTTACAATAATATCAAAAATTATCTCAAAGTAGACTATATTTTCTAGCTTTTGTCAATGCAAATTTTTCAATGACATCATTAAAATCAACTTTCTTTGCTAAATCATTTTCGATACTTAAAATTGCTAGATGATTGAGTCGATCTTGACTAGTTGTGCTTCTTTGCCATGTTTTTAATGAATTTGCCAGCCTGCTGAATGACCTTTCAACTGAAGAAACCGTAACTGTACGGTACAAAACAGCTTAATGACGAGGCACATATTAGCAAATACACCTTGCAGTTTTTTGTTATAAATTGCATTCAGAATTTTAATCGGAAAGCTGTTTTGTGAATACTTTTAAGATGAAGGATTTCGTGCAGTAAATCTTCTGACAGATCTGTCTCATGTTTTTACAAGCTTTGATACTTTTGCGGTAAGTTGACTATCGCCTAAGTTCTGGAAGTTCAAAATGGGTGAGAATAATTCCCATATGGTTTCTGCTGCTTCAAATCTTGTCTTTAAATCATTGATAATATAATCCAATACTGGGTAAACCACGGAAATTCTGAAACCTTGTTCAGGTTCTACAGCGGTTTTTCTGTTTTCGCCAAATTGGGGTTCCACCACCACTGCTTCAGCAACTATTTTTGTCTTTTGAAAAGAGCTTTCACTCGTGTCACGGAAGTGCTGCATATCTTGCACCAAGTCTATTATAAGTGCGGTCTCAACATCCAATGATATTCTTTCACTTTGTATGACAATGTTCTTGTTGTCAATACTTGCTAATATTTTGTGCCAAAACACTGTCAGACCTTTATAAGATCCGAAATATTTTTTCAGACCTTTTGTTGTGTTCAGTGCTGCATGAGTTAAAAATGTACCCATTTCTCCAAAAAGGATATTTAACACAGCAAGTACGCTCCTGAATCAATAATTAGACAAACTACCAATATAATAGACGTCTATCACTTCCATCTGATAACTGAAATACCAGATCGCTTAGGACCGACTAACCCATGTTCAAATACTGTTCACATGGAACCGTTGCTTCTCCTTCGAATGGTTTTTGAACTTGTGAATCCATTCGATAATGATTTTCTGCTTGGACTTCAATGTCATATATATCATCATCACAACCTTCACTTTGATCTGTTTTAGTTTCAGTTTTTAGTTTCCTCTTCTGAGCGCCAGATTTGTGTTTATAAATTAAATCAGACATAATCGTTTAATTGCCTAAAAAATACACAAATTTCACAATAGTAGCTAATCAAAATTATCAACCAACCAGCAGGGCAGTCACTGCAAGAATGAAGACTTTTGCTTAGAAGTAAGCCCTTTTATACAGCGTGTTTTCGGCGAAATAAAATAGGACGGTATAATTTTCTTTGTCAGCAAGCAAGTGGTCAAATTTTAAAAACAAACAAACATTAAAAATCACTAGCTGGTAGCATTGGAATAGGCTTCTCTATAAATAAAAAAAACATTTTTGTACAAATAAAAGATAAGTATAACTTCTTTACCTGCATCATCATGTTGATGCATCATGCATGTTCTGACGAAGTTCAAAGACACCTCCAGCCCGGAACTCGCTTGCTGTCGCATGCAGCGTTTTTAATTGTATTTGCAAATTTGAGCTTTAAATCAAAATACGATTGAAATTTTTTTTAATTTATCAATACAGACAAGTGCTTTCCATCGGCAATACGGCATATATAAATGGTGATAAATCACCAACACGATGATGAGAGGATTAGCGGAATAATATCATATGCCTATAGCAAAATGCAGTAATTAATTTTAGTTGATATGTACAAAACAAAAGTCAATATTTAATAAGTTTCTTTCTGTCTTATGTTCATCTCATTTAGCTAACCGACCTGCCACGACAGGCCCCATTAATCCCGGCCATGGGGTAGGCCTATCACCACATTCATCCTCAATAAATATTACAAGACGGGGCCTAGGAATAACCGAATTAATGTATGCGTTGAAGATAGGCAATAGATTGAATTATTCCGAAACATCTATTCAAAACAATCCATACAATATTCAATGGAGTAAAATATTTTTTACGGATGTCTAACATGAAAATAATATAAACATTACAAGCTTTGTGATACCCAGTGCAAATCCCAATAGTGGAGCTTTTGGCTCTCATCAGTACTATGCAGGAGACACGAAGATTTCTCTTCGCACCAGGTAAGTATAAAATATTCCTAATTCAACTCTATTATATACTTTACCTGGTACACTGGAAATCACTTGCAAATTAGCTAAATCACAGCTATTCAATCAGAAGCAATCAAATATATCCTGCATATATCTAACTAACAATTAACTATCATTTGTGATTATCCTTTGTTTTATCATTATCAACTATTTATTTTGATTATTGGTGTATGTTTTAATTATTTTTATCTTATGTATAATAATAGAATTTTGTATATATTACGGATTGTGTGTTTGTTTTATTTAATATACAGATTGGGATATATCTTTCCTTGTACATATCTAATATTTTACAAAAGGGTAAATTAAATTATTAATCATTAGTTTTATAAGTAGAAATAAATAATATTATAAAATAATAAAGTTGTGCCGCCAAAACTAAAAACCAAAAGTCTTGCCGCCAAAACTAAAAACCAATAAATTGAAAAAAAGAAAAGATTATGTTTATGAAGTAGAAGGATAAAAAGGATATATGCTTATTAATAACTATCCATAACACCGAAATTATCATCACGCATGAAATAGATATAAACGTGAATGAAATATTCAAGCGGAAACTATTTAATTACAACCACCCAATGAGAATAGAAGATCGTCAAGGCTAACATAATGAAATTATACGAAAGAGACGAAGTTTTACAAAAAATATTTTTAAACCTTTTGGATATAGCACTATGGAATTATTTAGTAGTCTATTAAAGAAAGGAAGAGAAAATGACAAATTTACAGCATCGAAAACCCTTTGTAGAGAAAGTAGTAATAAATTACCATTCCGATCAAAATTTACAAAAAGAGGTGCAATGTAACTTGTTTTGTAGACTCTTTTCATAACTGTGTCATGTAAATATGATTGAAAGTATAAAATGCTATTGTTAAAAAATACAAAAGAAAACTATTTCATGGAAATACAGTTGTAATCAAGTGTGGAAGTGGTTAGCCAAAATTTTCGTTCTATTTGAAAATGATAAGGTAACGGAATATTGGTAACCAAAGCTAAATTATCAGTTTAACAGACAAAATAGCTATTCAAAAATATTATAGTGCTTTATCAATATTAATTTTACAGTTGTAATCTGTATTACGTTCTATTTTGACTGAGTATGATTTCCTGTAAAATTTAAAATCGTTTTGTGACCGATGCTAGATAAAAGGATATTTGACAATGCGATTGAACAAAAAATAAATGCAGGCCGTATTTACATTCTTTATTAAAAGAGGCTCAAAGTACATTAGCTTCAGTATAAATATGTTTTTCGGTACGCTTTCCAAATTTTTATTGATTTGTAAAATGAAAAATACGTACACACTTACTAGAATTTATTAAGAACCAGTACAAGCGTACCGGTGCGTACCGGCTGAATCCCATTATAGGCTATACTAATAACAATTTGAAACATTTCATTAACGTTTGATAAAAAGTAATTAATTATATATTGTTTAGATCAGTGGTTCTCAACCCGTGTTCGGCGAAAATAATGACATTTTATCTTTAAATTTGCATTTAAGATACATATCATCAAAAACTTCAATTAATTTATTTATAAGCTGATTCAATAAGAAAGCCGTTACACAGATATATAAACATACAAATATAAATTTGTTTTTATTGGTTGTTATTGTTGCGCGTGGTATTTTCTTTGCTTATAAGAAGGCATTGTTTACGTTTACGACAGATATATAGTAATTTGTGATTGGTCACTCATTGTGGGCAAGTGTTCCGCGTAAAAAAATCATGTGAATGGTGTTCCGCGCTTTTATATTAATTGAGAACCACTGGTGTAGATACTTAGATCAATTTCTTTATAACTTTTAAACATAACTTTTAAAGTAAACTAAAATAATAAAAAAAACCTCTAAAAATTTTATCAAATTTCAATAATAAATAAATTAATAATGTTAATTCTATTTTGTGAAATTCATTTTTGTTTAAAAAATCCACAGCTTAACAACCGTTGGTGGTAATAATTTGAATTAGTCTAGCAATGTCTAGCAATTTATTCAACAAAGCTCTCAAGAACATCAAGATAAAAGATAATTTAAATAAAATAAATTGCTCAGAAGATGAAATAAATGAAAACTTGAAGAAATCATTTGAATTTGAATTGAAAAATATCAGGAAAGCGATTCAATTGGAAAAGTAAGTTGATAAATTAATTGTGGTGAATTGCTAATGATATCATGGAATAGATTGCTGCCCAATCAATTATATGAATTCCTTATTAAATATGAGAATAATTTGCCTGCGGTGTTTTTCTATAAGCATTCAATGGAGCTTGGTGACAGCCTGTTGAGGCATGGAGTAAATGGGTTTGTGTTGGGTGTAATTGATTGAGAGTTGCGCCTTCAGTATCCGGTAATTGCTCGCAACCAGTGCTATGAGCGATATCTGATCCATCTACACAATATCGATGTGTTCAACACACAGCTGGATGACCTGAGCTCGCATTTAGCACCTGAGCAAATTGAGCAAACCGAGTCGATCGTGTCTGCAATATTTGGTCTCTGTCTGGCGGAATTCCGGTGCATTGAGATGGTTGATAAGCGCTTCCAAACGCAATTTCATCAGCAGAAATGTCATGCTTTACTGGCTATTTATCGCCGAATCATGGAAATCATATTGAAGCAGGAGGGGTTTTGCTGGCTGGTTTATAATGGTAATGAATGAGGATATATTTGTATGATGAGCACGGGGATATATATATATATATATATATATATATATATATATTTGTTTTGTTTTATTCTAGGTTCGGTCTGTATCTATTGGATTTGTGAGGCATTGATTCGCTGTGGCTGCTCGATGATGGTGAGGATCATTATTGATTTTATTGATTATTCTGTTTCATTGATGTTGATTTTATTGATTTTATAATTATTGATTATTATTTTATTGATTTCCATTAATATTGATTATTAATTGATATTGATTATTATTTTATGATTTTTTATTAATATGAATTATTATTGATATCGATTATTATTTTATTGATTATTGAGTTTCATTGATATTGATTTTATAATTATTGATTATCGATTTTATAATTATTGATTATTATTTTATTGATTTTCATTAATATTGATTATTATTTTATGATTATTTATTAATATGAATTATTATTGATATCGATTATTTTTTATTATTGTTGATTAACTACTATTACTATTTTTGTCATTATTACCATTATTTTTATTTTAATTATTAATATTATTATTATTAATATTATTATTATTAATATTATTATTATTATTATTATTATTATTATTATTATTATTATTATTATTATTATTATTATTATTATTATTATTATCATTATTATCATTATTATTATAATAATTATTATTATTATTATTATTATTATTATTATTATTATTATTATTATTATTATTATTATTATCATTATTATTATCATTATTATCATTATTATTATTATAATTATTAATATTATTATTATTAATATTATTATTATCATTATTATTATTTTTATTATTATTATTATTATTATTATTATTATTATTATTATTTATTATTATTATTATTATTATTATTATTATTATTATTATTATTATTATTATTATTATTATTATTATTATTATTATTTAAAACAATAAAATGATAATTTAAGCCTTTTGCTGCAAATAATGTATTTAATGAAAGAATTTTCGACTATACGATAGGAGATTGACAAGGACTATCGTATAGTCGAAAATTCTTTCATTAAATACATTATTTGCAGCAAAAGGCTTAAATTATCATTTTATTGTTTTAAATAATAAATGCTGCTACCAAGCAATCATCATTTTATATTATTATTATTATTATTATTATTATTATTATTATTATTATTATTATTATTATCATTATTATTATCATTATTATCATTATTATTATTATAATTATTATTATTATTATTATTATTATTATTATTATTATTATTATTATTATTATTATTATTATTATTATTATTATTATTATTATTAATATTATTATTATTATTATTATTATTATTATTATTATTATTATTATTATTATTATTATTATTATTATTATTATTATTATTATTATTATTATTAGGCGACGGTCAGGAATCCGGATTATTTTAATTAATTTAAAATCAATATTTAATCAATAATAATAATAATAAAATAATAACCATTTAAATATTTTATTTCGAAACCAAATTCAAAAAAATATCGAAAATATTTCCATCCGCCAAATTTTCCCTCGAAAGCCACATTCTAAAGGCTATGTAATTCATCTTGTTGCTAAATGACAGCCCTCGTTTTTTTCTCAAGTCCGTTTTTAAATTTCCCCAATGTCCTTCAATAAGATTTGTATTTATTCCGGTCACAGGATCTACATAATATAAATTATGATTAATTGAAAGATGAATATAATTTTGATCGGGCAAATGCGCCAGATTGAATCTTGGTCCCCAGTATCCGGACCATTGATCACTGACTATAACAGTTCCAGGTTTAATAAAGCGCGTTATTAATCTCGTAAGGGTTCTTCTATTTCTTTTTTTTACAACAACTCCAAACCATTTATTTGTGCCCCTTTCCTTTCCCCCAAAAAGCCAAACCGCTGGTTGAATTCGGCCTTTATTGTACTTTCGTTTTTTAGAAATTAATGTTTCATCAATCTCCACTGTACAGCCAATTCCTCCAATCATTTTTTCCTCATCCGTAAGTCTTTCACCGGCCATTTTAATAACAGAGTGGAATCTTTTATTCCACTCTGCCATTGTATCTTTTGAGATGCCTAACATTATTTCGATTCGATTTGACGGAATATCTAAGAGCCACATATATACCAACAAAGAAAATGTTTTAAGTGGCAAATTCGAATTATATAATATAGAACCAGTTCTTATTGAAATTGACCGGCATTGTTTGACGCACTTGTAAACATATTCGTCCTTTAAATCATTTCTTTTTACGAGATTTGTCGGACGCCCGCAAGTACAAACAAGGTTTTGCTTTAGAACTTGTTTTCTGATTAAAAACATTATTGATTCTTTGCTATCGCTCATTACTTCTATAATTTCAAATATGTTCATGTTCATGTTCATAAGTAGGCTAATTATGTTAGAATTTTTTTAGTTTAAATATTGATTAAATATTGATTTTAAATTAATTAAAATAATCCGGATTCCTGACCATCGCCTATTATTATTATTATTTAATTAATATTTTTAAAAATTTATCATATGAGAAGAAAGATTCAATCAGAGATGAAGGAGAGAGCGTATTGAACCTAGTTTAGGAGGAAATATTTCATGTTATGAACAATCAGTGCGGAAATGGCTGATATGCATTGATTTATTTGAATTATATTTTCATAAATGATTTCGCTATCGATAAGTTATCAATAGCAATAATGTTTTTCAGGTTTTTCTTTATCTTCATTTCTGACTAAATATCAAAGTTTGTTATGATTTTTTTCTGAATGTATTGAATGGTACTTTGATTAATCTTTTAGTCAACGGGGAATAGATCTTAATTTAATATTACTTAATTTACTTAATTTGATAAATAATTTTTTATTAATTTCTGTTCTGCTAGCAATTCCTTCATAAAGGCATCCTGGTTGCCTCCCAATTCTATATTTCATTTGACATCAAGATCTTGATTATCTTTGTATAGCAGCTCAGATTACTCTAATAACCGAATTTCCTAAATGTTTCTAGTTCTCAAACCTTTATTCGACAGTTCTTCTTGGTTTCATATCTAGATATTTTCACGTAATGTTTTACCATTCTACAAATATTAACCGAGACTCGAAATATTTCCACTCTTTTACTCCAAATATCTCTTGCTTGATCTTATTGATAAATAACAATTACATAGTTTCATGCCATCAATTTCAGGTAGTAGAGCCTCTCATGTGGGCCTCTTGCTGCTTGGAAACCTCCATTCCTCTTTTGACAATTTCCAACTTGAAGTGGAGAGCAGCTATTTATACCGCAACTTGCCAAGCGTTATTCAATATTCAGTACGATGCAGACGCGGAAGCATTTGCACGGAGAGCACTGGTGAAAATCAATGAATTGCATGAACTATATGAAATATCATCAGATGCTCGCAGCACGGAAAACGCAATTATCTTTTCAGAAGCTGTCATAAAAGTGAGATTATTAGTTGCCTAATATAATAATAATAATAATATTAATAATAATAATAATAATAATAATAATAATAATAATAATAATAATAATAATAATAATAATAATAATAATAATAATAATAATAATAATAATAATAATAATAATAATAATAATAATAATAATAATAATATATAATAATAATAATAATAATAATAATAATAATAATAATAATAATAATAATAATAATAATAATAATCTATAATTAATTATTAATAATGAGAAATTAATATTAATTAAAATATTAAATAATTTAACATAATATTTGATCATTAATAAATAAGCAATATTAATAAATAATAATAATAATAAACAGATATAAATTATTATTATTTTAATCCATAATTATAATAATCAATAATCATTAAATACAATTAAATGTATTTTATCGAAATTATATCAATAATGAGGAGTAAAATATTGGTTTATAATCGGAATGAAGATAAATGAAATTCTCTCATATAAATTGAAATATAAAAAATATTAAACAAATGCATTTGATACAAATTTTGCCCAATCTCAAGAATCAAATTTCACTTTTTCCTAATTATCAATAGATGGGGGTGATGATTTTTAAGAGAAATGCTTTCGAAACGAGAAAACGACCGAAGACTTATTTAAGACCGAAGACAAAAGTGAATTTCAAAGAAATTTTGCAAGTAAAAGTTTATCTATCTGAATAACCATATGAAAGTTCCCAAGAACAATTGGCCGAGGACGGGCACTGAGCGAATATTGGCTGAAATGTTTGACAGTCCCTCGCAACAAATTCTCGCGATTTTAGAAGCTGTCAAGCAGCCGTCGAGAACTATTGGCAAAATAGAAGCTCCAGCATCGGAAAACGAATGGGAAATGCTCGATGTATACTCTGAACTGTTTCATGCGGCAACTGCTATAATAACCGGTTGGTTTTCTCTGATAATGCCAATGGAACCTAATATTTAATATCGATAGGCCGATCTACAACCGTTGGGAAAGCAGACAAAGCATCTGTCAAGGAATACAGAATCGTGGATGTCGATGAGAATACTGATCAACTTTCCCTAGGGATTCTCAATGGATTTACAGTAACAATCGAGTCAGCGTTTGAATTGATATGTTGGGCGTTTTCCTACGGAAATTGGGAGTTCCTCGACACGATGCTTGACCCGTTACTTGCAGTGATCAAGGTGCTCCTTTTCCACACTCACTCGGCTTTCTAATATCTTTTAATGTAGGATTCCAAATATTTGAGTGATAAAGTGGTATTGGAGAATACCTTGAATCTCCTTCGATTGATGAGGAAATGTTTCCATGCATCGGTTATTATAGAGAAGAAAGCTGTAAAACTATCTGAGCAGTTGATGGAAGATGATAGAAAGCAAGGAGACACCCAAATGAATTCCAGAGCTCTCCAGAGGTCGACTTCGTCAGTATCGAAGGTTGATATTGAGTTTTTAAGACTCCCAGTTACTATTATGACAATTGCAGGATACCAGGTCTTCGAAATCAAGAAAAGATAATCCAATAGTTGAAAAGGAGGAAAAGAAAGGTTTATTTCTTTAGTTATTTTATTTGAAATAATCGATTTAATGCAGGTAAGCAATCCCAGGATCCTCTATGTCAGTTGTCAGATTTCATTGTGAAGCTTATTGCTAATGATTTCAATGTGAGTTATTTTATTATTGATTAATACTGAGGGTATGGGAGGAAGGGGAGGGGAAGTTGGGTGCACCGTTGGGATTATAGAGGGGATAAAGTCAATTGGCACAATGTAGGCACAAATAAAGTTTATCATCAATTTGTGTGCACAAATATCTTTTCTATATACCTCGTTACAACTGTTATAGCAAATGTTATAAAATTTATTGAAAATAAAAATGACATTGATCTATAATTGAAATTTAAATGAAGATAAATGAAATTATTATAAATCAATAAAATGATATTAATGATTTAATATTTGCATTTCAATATCAATTCACAACTGAAGCTTATAAATTAATAAAGAAATATATAATATAATAAATAATAAATAATAAAAAAGTAATAAAATAATAATAATAATGACAAATATAAATAGTAAAATAAATTATTATAAAAATTGTATAAAACCAAAATAAATAATAAGAAAATTAAAGAAAACAAAAAATAAATAAAAATTATATATGATAATAAAAAGATAATAGAATTAATAAAAAAATAAATAATAATAAAGATAATAATTATAAAAAATAGTAAAAATAAATTATTATAAAAATTTTTAAAAACGTAAATAAATAATAAAAAATTAAACAAGAATAAATAAAAATAATAAATATAAATACAACACAAAATTAAATAATAAGAAATGGATTGGAGATGGGATAAATGGTCAATTGGCATAATGTAGGATCAAATAAAGTTTATCATCAATTGGTGAACATTGTGTGCACAAATATCTTTTCTATATATCTCGTTACAACTGTTATAGCAAATGTTATAAAATTTATTGAAAATAAAAATGACATTGATCTATAATTGAAATTTAAATGAAGATAAATGAAATTATTATAAATCAATAAAATGATATTAATGATCTAATATTTCATTTCAATATCAAATCACAACTGAAGCTTATAAATTAATATATATTACCAAGCGCTACATAATTCGAATACACAAATTCAATATTAATTTGAATTAATTAATTGTCAATATAATTTAATATTTAATAATATTTGCCTTGGTGTTATACACAAGGAACTGACACGTGTCAAATAATAAAGCAATGTTGGAAATTTGTGTTAATCTATAGTCAAAATGAAAATATATGAAATATATGAAAATATATGAAACAGATCAAAAGTGAAAAAATTATAAAATAAATTCATTTCTTTGTAATTATCTTTATATATGCTCAATTGTCTTAGCCGAAGAAATATTTCCAAGAAATTCTCATTGAAGCTGGAATCATACTGTGGAATAAATGCAAGTCGATATTCCAGACTACCCAAGATGGGTCACTGTCATTAGAGGCCCGCAAACCGATTTCTAGCATTGGCAAGGTAACTGCTTTCCTTGCACCAAGTTTATACTTGCTTGTCCATTAGTGGATCCGGATTCTAGACACTGCCCATCAGATTCTCTCGGTGGCAGAGTATAGCAAGGTTAATCCAATCTCCTATGCGGAAATCTCCATTCGGCTTGGAGTCTTACTGGAACAATTATCAATCAACAATTGGTTCCCTTCAAATACATCTGAAGGTTTCTTAATTTATGTTGCTAATATTGGTTATCGGCCAGTTCATTGTGGCAGTACATATTGATGTTTATTAGGATCATCTCTAACTACCTGCCAACCTTTTATGGGCATTTATTTATTTTTCAGATGACAACTGCGAGGAGTTGAGTTTGGAATCTTTCATCTCGGGATTGAAATCAGAAGGAACTTCCAAATCCGTGAAATGCATTGCTGCAGCAAAAGAGATAATGAGAACAAGTATTAGACAATTAAACAGCGCCAGGAATTTGCAAAATTTAACGAAAGAAGTGAATAATATTGTAATAAATGATGATAAATAACATTCTTTTAGAACATCCGAGACAAAATGCCATCGAATGGATATAATTTGGACGATTTATACCTGGAACTAAACTCTATTCATCTACGGATTTGTGCGAGAGGTGATTTTATATTTATGATAATAATATTAATAATTACAAAAATAAATGATAATAAAAATTATAATTATAAAAAAATAATAAAAATAAATTTTGATAAAAAAGAAAAATAAATAAAAATAACAAAATTAATATATAATAATAAAAAATAATATTAATGATAAAATAAATGGTAATTAAAAAAATAACAAATATATTAATAAATAAAAATAAACCATAATTATAATAAAACAATTAAAATCAATTAATTTAAGAAATAATTCTAAATAATTATTAATAATAATTGAAAGATGTATTGATTAATATTTTTATATATTTGTATGTGTTTGTGATATGTTGAAATTGTATAATTACATTGCCCGGAATATTATTTATATTTAGTTAAATTCTCCACAGATAATATATTGGAAAAATGTTTTTTATTTTAATAATATATATTTTTGAAACAACTTATGAATTCTATTTCCATAAAGATAACGATACTGAATAATAATTATAATAAATCGATATAATAATTATAATAAATCATTATAATTGTATCAAGTCTAAAGGAATCATAACAAGCCAGTTTTTATTTTGATCAATAATCATTTGTTCATAAGTCAACAAAAAATTTGAGTTTGACCATCTTTTGATTAGCAAGTGACTTCCGCAGTTGCTTTTGATTCATTATCAATAACTTCAGCTTTCAAATCTCCAACCAAACTTTATTTTCCAAATCCTAAATCTTGATAGACGATCCAGTTGCAGCACATAGCCAATATCGGTTTGGTGAGAAGATAAGTGCATTGACAATATCACCTCTTTCTAAAGTGTACAATGTCTTCTTTCAGATAAATCCCAAAATATTAAAGTTCCATCCCATGATCCATACAATGCAAATTGACCATCACTTTTGCTTTAATCACGATTAAGCTCCAAAATAATGAAAGATTTATCCCTTGAGGCAGAAATAAGAGTGTTTGGATAAATTAGGTTAGATCCAATCTTTGTAATAAGTCCATCATGACCAGTCAGTGATCCCCTCAAAGTCAATTGTTCAGTCTTTTTAAAATTTAAAAATTCAAAAAAGTTCCAAAAAAACGTGTTTTAAAACAAAAAAACTTATCAACCAAATTCCAGAAACCAGTTCGGTTAATTCTCCAAACATTGTTCGCGTATGTGTGCGCACATCAACATAATATCAATTTTAATAACAACGTGCAAACAGACGCGATAAAAATGACAAAAAATCGACCCAGTCCGCGTCTGTGTGCTTGACACAACAACCATCACAAACGCACACAGACGCGAGGCCGAATCAACACCGCCAGTCAGAGGGAGAAGTCATTCCCCCTCTTACTGGTCGAAACAATAATAATTATAATAAATCAATATAATATAATAATTATAATAAATCAATATAATAATTATAATAAATCAATATAATAATTATAATAAATCAATATAATAATTATAATAAATCAATATAATATAATAATTGTAATAAATCAATATAATAATTATAATAAATCAATATAATAATTATAATAAATCAATATAATAATTATAATAAATCAATATAATAATTATAATAAATCAATATAATAATTATAATAAATCGGTATAATAATTATAATAAATCAATATAATAATTATAATAAATCAATATAATAATTATAATAAATCAATATAATAATTATAATAAATCAATATAATAATTATAATAAATCAATATAATATAATAATTATAATAAATCAATATAATAATTATAATAAATCAATATAATAATTATAATAAATCAATATAATAATTATAATAAATCAATATAATATAATAATTGTAATAAATCAATATAATAATTATAATAAATCAATATAATAATTATAATAAATCAATATAATAAAATTACAATAATTCAATATAATAATTATAATAAATCAATATAATAATTATAATAAATCAATATAATATAATAATTATAATCCATTGACCTACTATCTGAAAGAATGGAAATAAATGAAATTGTGAATAACAAATAAAAATTGAATAGTAAAGTTAAAAGATTTGATTAATAATAATATGATCTTGAATTCCCTGTGATTAATATTGTATTGGATCAAGAAATTGTGATCCACTTGTACATCATTGGCGATGAAATGAAGAAAATGAATGAAATTCGACAGACAAAATTCTACCAAGAAGCGATTCAGTTTTGCAACAAAAATCTGCTTTTATTGGCGATTTTTCAAGCTCACTTAGGAAGTCTTTTAAGAAAGAACTTAAGCTGTGAAGATAGAACGGAACTGGTCAATGTAATTTTGATGGGCATTGTAACTAGTGATGAGGAAATTGTTTATATATTGCAGCACATAAGGTCACTAATTGAGAAATCTGACAACAACTTGTCCGATATGAAACTGAACCAAAAGGGGAACTCAGAGAAAATGCCTGCCCCAATTATCGAGCGAAAGGGAAGTGATTATATCATAGTAAAGGTGGACGAGAACATCCCTCCCGAGTTGAAATCGAAAGTAGAAACCGATTGGAAATAATATACGAATATAATGTGAATATTTAGATTGGCTGGATCAGGCTGTTCGGTCGAGCTGTTGACACCCCGAATGCAGAGGTGCGCCTGACCGATGATAAGTTGCCAGGTACTGGGGTTGAGGTAGGATATGGGGAAATTCTATTTACTTACAATAAGTTTTCGTTAGACTTCTTGTTTATCCACCAAGTTCACCATTTACAATCTGGCTGTCAATGAGCAATACATTTTGGCTTTCAGTATTTATGATAAATTTGGGTCCCCCATCGGCAGAGGCATCGGTAAATCCACCAAATATATTCTAGCTATTGATACAATCAATCCAATTACTGCTATATCCTTTATTACTCAGGTTTTTATTATTGCAATTATAACTTTATTATTATTACTATTATTATTATTATTATTATTATTATTATTATTATTATTATTATTATTATTATTATTATTATTATTATTATTATTATTATTATTATTATTATTATTATTATTATTATTATTATTATTATTATTATTATTATTATTATTATTATTATTATTATTATTATTATTATTATTATTATTATTATTATTATTATTATTATTATTATTATTATTATGATTATTATTATTATTATTAGTATTATTATTATTATTATTATTTTTATTATTAATATTATTATTATTAGATAACGCCTATCAAACATTCTCTTCACGATATATTTCGACAGTTTTCCTGTCATCATCAGGTGGGATATAATACTCATTAAATTAAGGATTTTAAACAAATTTACTAATTTTATTAATTATATAAAAAAATTAAATTAAAAATTTTTTTTATATAATTAATAAAATTAGTAAATTTGTTTAAAATACTTAATTTATATAGTTATTATATCCCACCTCGTGATGACAGGAAAACTGTCGAAATATTTCGTGAAAAGAATGTTTGATTGGCGTTATCTTATAATTAAATCATTGCCATGTATGTTTAACTATTTATTATTATTATTATTATTATTATTATTATTATTATTATTATTATTATTATTATTATTATTATTATTATTATTATTATTATTATTATTATTATTATTATTATTATTATTATTATTATTATTATTATTATTATTATTATTATTATTATTATTATTATTATTATTATTATTATTATTATTATTATTATTATTATTATTATTATTATTATTATTATTATTATTATTATTATTATTATTATTATTATTATTATTATTATTATTATTATTATTATTATTATTATTATTATTATTATTATTATTATTATTATTATTATTATTATTATTATTATTATTATATTATTATTATTATTATTATTATTATTATTATTATTATTATTATTATTATTATTATTATTATTATTATTATTATTATTATTATTATTATTATTATTATTATTATTATTATTATTATTATTATTATTATTATTATTATTATTATTATTATTATTATTATTATTATTATTATTATTATTATTATTATTATTATTATTATTATTATTATTATTATTATTATTATTATTATTATTATTATTATTATTATTATTATTATTATTATTATTATTATTATTATTATTATTATTATTATTATTATTATTATTATTATTATTATTATTATTATTATTATTATTATTATTATTATTATTATTATTATTATTATTATTATTATTATTATTATTATTATTATTATTATTATTATTATTATTATTATTATTATTATTATTATTATTATTATTATTATTATTATTATTATTATTATTATTATTATTATTATTATTATTATTATTATTATTATTATTATTATTATTATTATTATTATTATTATTATTATTATTATTATTATTATTATTATTATTATTATTATTATTATTATTATTATTATTATTATTATTATTATTATTATTATTATTATTCAGATTCTCTATGAAATGGTACAAAAAGAGGAAGTGATATGGTACGAGAATTTGCTTTGGCCCCACTTTGTTGAAGAAATTCCCGAATCTATGGAAACCTATCAGAGATCTGTTTTACCAAGTTCTTGTTTCCATAAAGAATACAAGTAAAAATTTATTTATTATTATTATTATTATTATTATTATTATTATTATTATTATTATTATTATTATTATTATTATTATTATTATTATTATTATTATTATTATTATTATTATTATTATTATTATTATTATTATTATTATTATTTATTATTATTATTATTATTATTATTATTATTATTAATAGGATCAAAGAGGACGTACTGAATAATTCATCACCTATGTTATTACGTAATTTCTGTCTGTCCGTGCTGTCAGCCGTTGATTGTGAATGTCAGCTATTAAACATAACAAACGACATCAATGTCAAATCCCATTCACAAATAGGAGATCAAGTAAGGGTTAATAATATATTTGATACTGGAACGGGGGGGATGGGACTGGTTGTCTTTTCTCACTGTTTCTTTTTTGTTTTGACACATTTCACGACTTAGTGCTAGATTTCTTTCGTTTTTCTCTTGTTATTATTTGCATCGATAAATTGTCTTTAGGAATATCGCTTTCATTATCCTTTGTATCCCTTGGCCAAGTTGTATTCTGACATTTCCAGATGTCTCCCTATCATCCTCCTAGCTTGATATATAATAATGTTTCCCTCTGTCCTGAGCCTATTATCAACTTCTCCTGCTGTCCAGTGAACCGTTAACATTTGCCCATATTTCCGTATGAATTTCAAAATGTTGCATTTTTTCAGATAAATCGCTTGAAAATGGTTGAGAAGCTGTTGGTTATGTTCAGCATTAGTAAGAAACTGAGGGATAGCTTGCTTACAATGGAAATATTTACTACTGTCGCATGTTTGATGGTGCCTATCATGAACCATAATCAATTCTCCAAGCCATATTTCTATGTATTATCAACCTGCATCAATGTCCTAGCTGGGTTACCACAAACGACCTGGATCAAAATCCCTGCAACCCTTCAAACTTACATTCATCATTTATCCGCATGCATTGGGTTTTACCTTTTGAAATGCCTGAATAAATCCCCCTCTTATGGGGATTTGTCGGAAACGATACGTCAAACCGTTACACTGCTTTTGCAAATGTCAGGAAGTATTTGTTATTATCTGACAATATTGCTTTCATTGACACTGTCATAGACTCTCCATTTACAGTCAGTGAACAGGAAGATATGTCGGGAACTGCCAGTCAAATCGAATGTTAAGAGTGAAAAGTCTCAAATAAATCCTCAGAGAAAGGTGACAGTCAAAGTTAATAAAGGAGAAAATTCCACTGCTAATTTGTCTCCGCAACAAGGTGGCATTTGAGAGTTTTAAATTCAGTCTGGCTAAGCAAGGTGACATTTTTGTTTGTGGGGGTGGAGGGGAAATATGAGAGAGAAATATCCGGATGGGATAGGATAGGATGGGGATAATTCTATTAATATATTCAATTAATGAATGACATTTATAGGCTTGATTGATCATCAATTGTCTGGTAATGAGGAACCCGATATCCTTATGGCCTACATTACTCTATTACCCAGCAGGCAAGCTTATAAAGAAGGTTGTGAAATGTCTTTGATCCTTTGTTTCAATTCTATGCTTTCAGTTATGAAGTTTTCCCGAAAAAATCGCTACTTGCAATTCATAGTGGAAATACTTCACAAAGCTGTTGTTGAGGGCAACCTCGAATATTCATTGAATTATTACCGAGAAATAAAAGAATGGCTGAAAAAGAGAAATGAAGCGATTTTGGGACGATCTCTCACTCAGCTTCAAAGTCAAATGAACCGTGAAACTATTCAAACAAAGTTACAGAATCCAGCGGTTACCAGTGACAATAATTTGTTTTTGCAAGCAGTCAGAACGGTAAGTATATAGGATTTTTATTAAATCTATCAACAGTCTCATTTATCATTATTAATATTAATGATGTCCAATACTCATTCTTAATCAATAACTCCATCAATTTATTTCCCACTGAATAAACGCGCCTATAATACAGGTTGGTGTGTACACTAATTATAGATGACTCATCATTTGTGATTAAATGGAGATTATTTATTTACCCATTTATTTATTTATAATTAATATTTGCAAGATTTTTAGGTATTTATTCATAAAAATTTGGATTTATTTCGATACAACGTGAATTCTATTATTTTTAAAGTAATTAATTAACAATATAATTTATTAATATATTTTTTCTATAGGATTGAATAAATTCAATAGAAATATTAATTTTTAATTTTATGTTAATTAAATTTACGATATTCTAATATTTTCCCCAAAATCAACATTGAACGGCAAAGTTAATGAAGAAATTTCAGGACAATGTGAAATACTAAAAAAGCTTAAATTTTTTAGATATCATGTCATTATCTCTACAATTAAAAGTTAGAGTTTTCGGATTTTTCGTCAAAAATCTTTTCCGCCAATTTTTCTAAAAATTGATGTATTTGATTTAATATACAAATATTATACAACAATTCTACATACAGAAATTTCACATGCATTCAGTTAATATTTTTCTAACACTTTCTCACTTTCTCTATTAAATGCGATTATTCATTGCAACGCTAAAAATCAACACACACATATAAGTTAGTGTGTTTACATAGCATTAACATATTGAATTTTTTAAACATTATAGATGTGTCTATTCATTGCAAACGGGTGTACTTGATAAACGAAGGATTTGTGTGTATGTGTTATTATATATATAAAACCAATTTGCGGATATTATGGAAACACAGAAATTTAATGTTGCATAAATTCATCGGTTTGCATGGAATAAAACTTTTATAATATAAAAAAATCAACAAAATGAAATTATCGGATTATCGAAAATTAGAAATTTAATTTTGCAAGGAATAAAAACTTATATAGAAATTAAAAAGTGTTAGAAAGATAAAATTGAATACACTAAACATAGTAAAAATGCATTAAACCTTTGTAGAAATAATTTTGGGAAAAAAGTGACACATTAAAATTAAGAAATCATTTTTTAAAAATTTGAGTTATCGATAAAATAATGAGAAAAACATTAAAAGATTAAAACAAATTATTATGTTATTATGAATACCAAAATGTTCATTTAGCTTTTTAATGTAAAAATTTGGAGAAAAAACTTTAAAAAGTCATGAATAAATGAATAAATAACAAAATATGTGGCTAACAATTTAAAACATAGAATATAAGTTTCAAATTAATAAGAAAAAAATTCTAAATTTAGTGTAAATAACTGATGACAAAACAGCATCAATTTATATAGAAATTGAAGTGGTAGGTGAAATAAATTTAACACACATTCTCAATTCATAGTTGGAAATGCATATAAAATTTTATGATGTGTAAGAAAAATGGAATAAAAGCTTTAAAAGTTTATTATTTTAAAAAAACATGAAACTATGTTGCGATAAGTAGAAAATTTATGTTAAAAATTATTTAAATTGACTTTAAATCACTATTTTGGAAAAGTTAATTGCTGACAAATTATGAGTAATCTATTGGTTTGCACACTTACCGATATTATAGGTGAGTTTATTCCATACAGACAGGCCTACTGCTATTCGATATGAACAAAATCTCTCGTTTTTAAAAATGATAAAACAATTTGCGGAGAGAACAAATAAATAAATTAACTATTATCAATTAGAAGTCAGATTCTCCACCTGAATGAATCTTTTTGTGTTACTTTTGAAATTCCTTTATTCCTGTTATTCAAGCTCCTTCTCATATAATTCAGGGTATCATCCTGTCCCTTGGGGATTTTAATGTTCACACAATTTATCCCCTCATTTATTGAATTTTTGATTTTAAGGATGAAGATGTTGAAGACTCAAAAAGACCTCCAAAACCAAAAAAGAAAACAAAATACAAGGTTAGTATCTTCAATTATAATATTTGATTTGATTCCGATACTTTTATTCACTCTTCTCCTATTTCTGTTTTGTGTTGCAATATTTACTAAAGTCCTGAACCGAATGATTACTTATAATATTTGTAGTTACCCTTTGCTTATAAACCTCTATTTGTTAAGGATTTGGCAACGTCCATAACAATTGATGGAGTCTTATATGTTATTTGCACCAGAATTACATTCAAATTCATTGTTCATTTTAAAATTGATGACTAAATAAATTCAATTTAATAATTATTAAATTCAAATAAATAAGTAAAAAATAACAATCAATAATCTAAGTTTATTGTATTTTGAAAAATAACGGGAAAAAATCACTTGAAAAACACTGCCGAAAATTCGTGAATATAAAAAAAATAACATCGATATCTGAACCTTGGAGGATTGAGAGGAAATGAATTATTTCAAGGTATTTGTTAATATTTTCATAGATTTGCTTGACCTTAAGGTTCGGTAATGTCCATCATACTCATATTTTATTTCTCTATACTGCCTGTATTTTATTTATTTTTCAACAAAGCAATTTGTTAATGACAAACATTATTTGTTTATCATAAATTTCTATCGAATTATAATTGTTTATATATTAGCTCCAGCATGACAACGTAAGTTATTTTAATACTTCACATTTTACTTCACGGTGTTTATCAACGGTGCTTCTTGATTGCAGCAGAACTTCTTTGGACATTTTTCTATTAATATTTCTTTTTTAGGCTATTGGTGTTCTGCCAGGCATGAGTGAGACCCAGAAACAAATACAGGAACAGGCAGAATTGAAGGTTACTAATTATTACTAATTGACATGAATTGTTACTAATCATTATTAATAATTATCCTGGGGGCGCGCTTGTATTGTATTTGGATATTTGATTGCCCTGAACCATATATGATGTTATGTAAACCCGCATAATTAATGCGTATGAATACCTGCATCTTTAATTGATTATCTTGATTGCGTGAGTCCTCAGATTATATCATTGTTTATTATTTATCAAAATGATGCATATTGTCGGATTTTCAATATTAGATGTTTCACATATTGTTACTTAATTTATTTACTATTTGAATTCGCTATGTTGCCAAATATATTTCAGTCAATCAAATTGTGAAATTAGGCTCATTTAGGCCTGTCATAGCCTAGATAATTAATGTATTTCACCAAAAATAATACCGGGTTCTATATATATCTTTGTTCCGATAGACGCAATGTGGGTTATTTTTTTAATTTCTATATCATTTCTTGAGAGACATATACCTATCACACCAGCTGTGGATATTCTGGCTGTATATCCTACTAGTATATTTTGCTTGCATATCCTGCTTCTATATCCTGCTTCTATATCCTGCTTCTATATCATGCTTCTATATCCTGCTTCTATATCCTGCTTCTATATCATGCTTCTATATCCTGCTTCTATATCATGCTTCTATATCCTGCTTCTATATCATGCTTCTATATCCTGCTTTTATATTGTGCTTGTATGCGTTAGCTATCTTGTTCGTTTGTTGAAATTTATCCTCAGGTTTTACTAACGACAACTCTTTGAAGGTTTTTCAATATTTATCACTGTCCTTTGTCAAGAAATAAAACAACCAACAATCGAGGCAATCATTGTCGTCTTGCTTTTACTTAATTTTCTGATCCCTTTACCACTAATATGGGTAAAGCGATTAAGAATATACCAAAAATCTCATTATGTACTTATTCTATCAGGAAGCTAACTTATCCTTCATAATTGCTTCTTGCTAATTTTAGGCTCTTGACGTTTTATCAACTACGTTTGTGTCAATGTATAAGCAGAATACGAAACGACGCCGATTTCGCCAGTTATCCGAATACGAAAGGTCTACCCGTATAAAGGTATTAGTTAAGGATTTTCAATTTCAGAACTTCAACATATTTTATTCCAGATGAATTGCTCTATGGCGATGGGTTACGTAGCAATTGGTCATGCTAAAGTCGATTCTCTAACTCAAATATTAAATGGGGGATTTAGATTTTCTGAAGTGTAAGTATACTTCTTGCTTATTATCAAAACTTCATATTATTTATATCAGTCCTGAAATTGAGGATATTACTAAGTTCATGTTGGAAAGCACGGGGACAATTCTCCCATTGGACGAAATGGCAATACTTGATCAGGGTTCTACTGTTTTGAAGATGAGTAAATCTTATTTTTATTGTAAGAAATTGTTTCTCTTTTATCCTTCAAGCCAAACAACAAACTTCCAGACAAACCGATACCCCTCGAACATATCGGTCAGACATCAATGTCTCTGAGAAGCGATTATTCGTGGAAGCACCGAAATGTGAGTATTCTTTAACATCATTAAAATCTTTTACATAACCTCACCAACAATAATTTAATGCATTTTATTATAAACTCAATTTGTACTACAGATAATTAATTGAATATGTGAAGGAATGAATTAAATTAAATATCAATTAAATTATCATATAACTAAATGTATATTTATGATCAATATAACCATTAATTATTTAGATTATTCATCTCAAGCAGTTTGTTTATATAATATGAAAGCAATTAGTTTTTGATTTGAATAATTATTATTATTATTATTATTATTATTATTATTATTATTATTATTATTATCATAAACATAAAAAACTTTATACAAATTAGTTTCGTGTCTCTACAGTCAATACGGTCTCTGTAATGTTTCATATTGCTGTTTGAGTGACATTGGTTACCCATCTGGTTACATCATCTGAGTCCAATTATTCATAATCACTTCAACGTTACACTTAGCGAAGTGGATTTCTGGTAATTGCAGAAATTCTTTCCCAATCAGTTTAAACATTCTTCAAAATAAATCAAATTCATTGTGATCAAAAGTGTCTGCTGATTCAAACTTGAGGTTATCAAGATTGTTAGGGCGTGACAGGCATCTTGATGAAGTGGTTAAAATGTCATATGTTTATCAATATCTCGTAGCAATACTCAATGCAAATGGAGAATCACAAACAATTGACTTCTTCCGAAGTTACCGAGACATTGAATGCTTTAGTACTTAAAGGAGACAAAGTCCAATAATCCCAATTCAATTTCTTTTTCATATCTTTCCAACCTTCATACTAGTTGCAATCAATTTACCACCAACAGTCAGCTTTCCGGTTCTAATTTTTGAGTTTCGTTTCGTTATACCGTTTCCTGAATTCAGCATCATTGCTATATGCAACTTGTGACGTTTCATGTGTGCTGGATGATTCGTATGAATGTATTGAGTGTATAAGTAGACATTTCATAGAGATCCAACCATATAATTGCCACAAGAATTGAAAGTGAGTCAATAGGTACATTTCAAACCTTTTACAAACGGATTTTCTGTGTTTGTGTAACAAGGTGGAGGGAGGGGTAAATTAATTCTAAGCACTTTCCTATTCTAACCTCTAGGTTTCATAGACATATTATTTATATTATTATGAAATTGATTGCAAACCTTTGCTACGAATTTTTATTTTGCCCATAATAGTTAATTAGGATTATTATTACTAAATTCAGTATTAAGTCAGCTTTCTGATGCAATAAATAAGGCAGCCTTACTGCTGAGGAGAGCCATAGTGCTTGCAGCCCGTGCTAAAGCTTGGTTATTATTATTGAAAGCCTGCTCATTATCATGGTACGCCTTATCCTTATTTATTAACACAACACGTCGACTGTCGAAATTCCTCAACGCGGCCAAGAAAGATTATCCTGAAGTAGATTGGAGTCAAATACAACCTTTTTCAATGAACAATCTTTTCAAACTGTATTCCAGCGTATTCTTCTTTGGTTCTGAATCAATTTTAGATATGTTCGAAGTAGTAATCTTTTGAACCTTTACCCGGTTATTGATCTTTCCAGGTCCTTGGTAAATCCAAGCAGCACAGACTTTCTAAAGATTTTGATGAAGATTTTATGGAGAATTTTATTTTGAAATCTGTTCATTTACTATTTGAAACCGGAAGCTATGAGAAATTGATTCACGTCATTCTGAGGTTCACCCCGATCACCAAGTACTTATCTTATATCTTATATCCTTCTCACCATTCTAATCTTTTTTTCTTTCAACTATTGATCAATATTTTGTGCTGTTTCTAGCTATCTATTTGTCAATGTCACCCATCCGATTCTCATCGAATCCCAGCAGCAACTTTGCCAAAAAGCGAGAGACAATCAAGCTAGGAACCCCGATTGGACCCAGCAACAGTGTCAACAGTTTATAATAGATTGTCTAACCAAAATGAAGCTTGACCATCTCGATTCTTCGAACTACCAACAATTCCTCAACAAAATTCAATCCGGATATTTCGGCAGGAAAAAGCTCTATCAGACCAAATCTAAAGTCCTTCGCCAGGTCGAACAATCGGACAACGAGAATTTACACGTAAATAACCTATTAAATATTCTGAAATCGGAGGCATCGTCGATTTTGTTATTCTCCGTTCCCGTCAGCCATGAAATGTCCCACAAGGAATGGATCACGTATCAAAATGAACACAGCATCAAAAAAGAATGGATGGAATTGTATTATAAGAGAAATTATTTCCATTACGTTCATAATTCTGATTGCGTAACCGCTGAAAATAATCATAAGATGACTTTACAGGAGCTTTTAACTTCACACAAGGAATTCCTCGGTAGATATATATATATATATATTATAACCATATGCTATTATGACGTGACAATGTGTTACAGATAGCTCTCTGTCCAATAGCGACCTGAATCACTACTCTTTTGCACTGAATCACATGGGAGATCTCTACATTAATCACCTTCACAAGCCAAGGTAAATCTTTCATTAATATTTTCCTGGAATTACTGCCTCTCCCTTTTCCAGTTTGGCTCTGTCTGCCTGGAATGAAAGTCTGGATTGCCTATTAAATCAAAAACAATCAGTGAAAACCATTGACCAAATAATCGGAATCACTGGCGGAGATTTTCTGAAATGCCAATTTCAAATGGAAAAGTTGCTGTCAAAGTTTGGTGGAATCAAATGTTTTGTTATTGGCGGTTTGCTAACTAAGATTTCCAGGTGACGAGTCGCTGATTTTGTTTTTGTGGGATTTAATATTTACATTATCAGATTGGATGACCTAACTTGTGATGAACGGACCAATCTTTGTCTAAATGCCGCAATGTTTTACAAGGTTTGATTTCATTTATTTATTGATTTATCCTTTAGCAGGACAATGCGGCAGGGAAGGGGGGTAACGGGAAAGGTACAATAATCCTCTGTTTTACCCGGGTGTTTTATTGACCTTGACCTTTGTGACTTATTGAAAGTGCAATTATGATATATGACTCATCAATAACCCATCCAATTCAATAACAATTCCTATACAATGGCAAAGCAAAATATCTAAATACAGAATTCCCTATGTGAATGAGTGATTATGGAATAACGCTTAATTACCATCACAAAATGCCAAATTTTATTATAACTTTTAATTTTGATCGACAACATGACATTTTTATTTTTATGTTATCTGAAAATCGACTTTTCTTTATCTAATGATGCATAATTTGTCCAATTTGGATTATTATTTCTTTTTCGACAGCTATCTAGTACCAAAAATATCATTATTGAATTATAATTATTAGAAGCTGCTAAAACATCTTCTAAATTATTTTTTAAATCCGGTTCAAAATTTAAGGTCATAATTCGTCTTAAGTATTTATTTAAAAATTATTCACTAATAAAACTTTTTTTAAAAAGCTTGTTTAATTTTTCAATTTAAAAATTTCAATTTAAAAAATTCAATTTAATTATTATTTTAAATTATTTTAAAAGTTATTTTAATAGTCAATTATTTATCATTTAAAATTATCTTAATAAATCATTGAAATATTTAATTCTCAGCTGAAAACACCTCACAATAATAAATATGAATTTTTTAACATACAAATCTATGGAGAATTATGTATTTGGATTGATAACGTGATTCCGTCATTTGTGATGGGTTAGGGTTACCTGATAAATTACCTGATGAACCATTACTACATGCATTATTAAGAGGTCTAATTTGATTTTGTCATGTGCCGAATTTATGTTCAAATTGAAACTTAAAGATGACTAGTTTGATACTGTGATGGGAAATGATATAAAATCTCCAAATAAAGAAAGAGAAGAATTTTATACTGGAATGAAATATTTCATGTAATAATCATTGAGTAAATGATTTACTTACTTATTTATTTGAATTATCATTTTATAAATTATTTCGCTATCGACAAATTATTGAAAAGTTGACGCAAATCAAACATCGGTCTAGGAAATATATCATCATGAGATAGGATAGAAAACTATAGATATTATAGATTCGCCAGACAATTTTTTTATAATAATTATTATTGTTAATAATTGAAGTGTAATTGCCTAAAAATATATTCAAATACAAATTGATTGCCTAAATCTGGTATTATTCAAACAACCGGTTTAAATGGCGAATTAATTAATTTAATAATAATGATATTTATGCGTGCCAATATTTATACTTATTATACTTTTACTATATAATAATATTTGATACTTATAATACAATATATATTTTATTTATAAATTAGTTATTTAAATATCCCTAACAATTATTATTATTAACATTTATTGCATATACAGGCGCTTTACTGTGGTTCTTTTGCCCATCCTGAGGACGACATGAATTATTTGGATCATTCTCTTTACCTCGATTCCACAATTTCAACCCCATTAGTTCCTAAAGTCAACATATTTTCCAATTCCTCAGTTGTCAATATTCAAGATGGAGAATCCCAGTTATATTTCCTCATAACTAATCTGGTAAATGCTGGATATTATCAATCCGTAAGTCAAAGATAATTTATAACGAAAAATTTATCAATCCCATCTCGGGTACTTCCAGTCGATTTGCCTATTGTCTCTGTACGAGCACATTGTATACACGATTTCTAGGAATTCCATGAAATCCATTCAAGCGCAAATGATCAAATTAGAACTTTGTATTAGAATGAGGCGATTTTCTACAGCAAGTAGACTGATTTTCCAGTTGTTCACCGGGGATAAAGTTCCTCAGCTAGTCGATTCCAGGCCGGCGCCCACAGTGACGAAAACACCAACAAATGTATATGATGATCAAAAACAACTAACAGACGAAAAGAATTTAATAGTATTTTGATTCCTTATTTGAATTTGTACATTGTCCTTAGGTTCTCGATAAAATTATCTCTCGGAGAATTGTTCCTAGTCTTGCTCAGAAGCTTGGGCCAACAATGGCCAATAAAATCTCTCTCCTTCAAGCATTGTTTCTAATCGAATTATCCTCTTGTGTTCCAGTTTCTCCTGAAATACTTGATTCCAGGTTAATTTTTGCTTTCGTCATAGCCTTTCTGACTCCTGAAATTAGCACCTATAGTTCCTCTCAACCGCTGCCAGTATCCTCAAAGAAACAGACAACAAAGAAATCGGAACCCGTTGGCATTCAAACTGAAGGTTTCCCTTTTCACAGTATATATTTTCAAGATCTCCTTTTATTCAGAAGAAAGTCATTCCATTTTGGATTCTTTAGTATCTAATTTGCAATACTCGACATGGAAGGATATTTCCCTACCGATACTGAAAGGATTAATGCTACACGCTGCCACTAACATTATCCAACCAATCATTGAGGATTTTACCCTCGCAATTCAGAGAGGTTCTCTTATTTGTATTTAGACTATTCGTCGATTTAAGTTGGGTTTTCGTTTCATTTCAGAAGACTTTGTGTATTTGAAGCTGAACCTTTATGAGGTGGACAACGTGTTTTTCGGTTTACTGATTCAGGCGAAGAATTGTCGATTGCGTTTCTGCAACCGTTCCGGGGCGAGACTTGCAATGTTTGCTGGGAGACTTTTGAAAGAATATTTCGATGAATCGATTTCCTTTGATACGAAATCTGCGAGAGTATTTGAACATTTGGATATTTTCTCCCATCTGAAATGGAACCAGGAATTAGTTGAGTGCCTGCTGGGAGAAGTTTCAGTTGAAAACTCTTTGGGTATGTTTTGTAAATTGCACTATTTCTAATTAATGATGGACAACCTCGTAAATGTTGGTAAATAAAGCTTGAGCTTAGTATTTGCAATACCGGACCAAATATACCAATACCGGACCAAATATACCAATACCGGGATCCCGGTATTATCAACTATGTGAAATTAAAAAAAATATGTTTGAGGGTTTTTTTGCCCTATAAATAATGATTGTCCAGCATCCTACACGAAGAATATGTATTCTGTGACGACAAACAAGATTTTTTTTATTAGACTTTTCGTTTTAAGGAACATTTTTGAGTACATTAGGAACGCGGCATAATTAGTCGAGGCATCCTTCATGAAAGATTTGCGTCTTGATGTAAAACTCAAAAATAAAATATTCGAAAAGTTTATAAGTTCTTTCAGAAATTAAGAAAATGTAAAATCAATCGATAATTTTCAAAAATTCGGTTATGTCCGAATGGACTTTGAAATATTTTCATCCTATTTATTTATGACAGTTCATCGAAAATTTGAGACATTTTAACGAGACTTTAAACTTTCCTTAATAGTTTTCAATGGAGATGTCAAATATATTTGTTCAAATGCTAATATTATTGCGCGAAATATGAAATTTTGTTTAAATAAACTCATTCTAATAATATATAGAGCCCACATGAATATTAATAACAATGTTCTGGTTTTAGATGTAATTCATAACAGAGATCTCGAATCTTTGTTTACAAATAAAATATTTGCGCGGTAAATTTAAAACTTACTGCTACTTACTATTATAAAAAATGAAAACAATAATATTTAAACCGATATGAAATAGAGAAATAAATAAATGAAATGAAATTCAGAAAATGGAGTGAATAATTGATTTTTATTGTTTGTTGATGTGTGGACTGTATCTATATTGTTTGTTGATGTGTGGACTGTATCTATATTGTTTGTTGATGCCTGGACTGTATATATATTGTTTGTTGATGCCTGGACTGTATCTATATTGTTTGTTGATGTGTGGACTGTATCTATATTGTTTGTTGGTGTGTGGACTGTATCTATATTGTTTGTTGGTGTGTGGACTATATCTATATTGTTTGTTGATGTGTGGACTGTATCTATATTGTTTGTTGGTGTGTGGACTGTATCTATATTGTTTGTGGATGCCTGGACTGTATCTATATTGTTTGTTGGTGTGTGGACTGTATCTATATTGTTTGTTGGTGTGTGGACTGTATCTATATTGTTTGTTGGTGTGTGGACTGTATCTATATTGTTTGTGGATGCCTGGACTGTATCTATATTGTTTGTTGATGTGTGGACTGTATCTATATTGTTTGTGGATGCCTGGACTGTATCTATATTGTTTGTTGGTGTGTGGACTGTATCTATATTGTTTGTTGATGTGTGGACTGTATCTATATTGTTTGTTGATATGTGGACTGTATCTATATTGTTTGTTGATGTGTGGACTGTATCTATATTGTTTGTTGGTGTGTGGACTGTATCTATATTGTTTGTTGGTGTGTGGACTGTATCTATATTGTTTGTGGATGCCTGGACTGTATCTATATTGTTTGTTGATATGTGGACTGTATCTATATTGTTTGTGGATGTGTGGACTGTATCTATATTGTTTGTGGATGCCTGGACTGTATCTATATTGTTTGTTGATGTGTGGACTGTATCTATATTGTTTGTTGATGTGTGGACTGTATCTATATTGTTTGTTGATGTGTGGACTGTATCTATATTGTTTGTTGATGTGTGGACTGTATCTATATTGTTTGTTGGTGTGTGGACTGTATCTATATTGTTTGTGGATGCCTGGACTGTATCTATATTGTTTGTGGATGCCTGGACTGTATCTATATTGTTTGTGCATGCATTTTATGATTGCTTGAGTAGGGCTTATATTTTTCGATTGTTTGTGCTTCCTAAATGATTTAAACTGTTTTTATTTTCTGATTTCATAATAAATGATTTTTATTTAGAAGATAAATTCAAGTGTCAGAGATTATGTTAAAATATTTAAAATTAAAAAACTAATGTAAATGAATTATTATAATAAAAGTAAACTCGTACGAAGCCAGGTACAGCAGCTAGTTTTAACTAAAAAATCCAAATAGATAGATAGATAGTTGTTTTTTTATTTTGTGTTTTACAAGGAACAATTGTATCTGCACTACACTCCTAAGGAAATGGTCAGGTTATTTCATACCTCCAGTTTTGGTTTCATCTGTAAATGATTTGGCCATAATTATTAGAGTACCGCCTTTGCTTGTCTCCCTGTTTATAATATCCCTTCTCAATCCGACATATAAAACTGCTATTTCTATCTTGATTAGATATAAGTGAAGCTGCGATATCTGACGTTCCGCCCGTGAAGGATGTTATCATATCATGCATTGGTGAATGTGATGGGAAAGGTCTCCGTCAACATAAAGCATGGTTCATTTCTGCTCTTGCTCAATATTCATTAATATCTGGTTACGAGGTTGAGAAATACAAAGCAATCTTGTCAGTAAGTTAATGTTAAGCATATTTTTACCGATTTGTACTAATATTATTTCCCAAGGAATCTATTGACATTCTTGGCAGCTTCAATTGGTTATCGGACACGAGTGAAAATGTTTTCATTGAATCTCAATTGAGGGGGATAAATTTACTGATTTCCTCAGCAGACAAATCGGAATTGAGTTCGATTGTCGATGCGGAAAATGCGTTGCGGAACCTTCATGAGCGCGTATTGAATATGATTGACGGAAGGTACTTACAATCAGTTATGTGGAACATGAAGGATCCGGATTTGTCTTTGGTTCAAATATCAAATGTCTATGAGGTGAAACTGAATTATTTGTGCAAAATCAAGCTTTTATTCGGGATTATTATCATGGAGAAAAGCCGATTCTTAACCGAGTAAGGAAAATGTTGAGCTTTATTTCATTTGCATTCCATTAAATGATTAAGTCAAAGAGAAGCGTAGAGAAACGCTTTCAAGCTTCCTGTCCATCTGTTGTTTTGGCACGAAACCATTCTTAGGCTGCGGTTGTCTTTCTGATTCAATCTTTTTTTTAGTTTCTTTTTTTTCTTTTTTTTTCTTTTGTTTCTTTTTTTTTCTAGGTACATTTCTATCCGTCAATAAAATATTATTATTTCAGTAATTTTAAATATTGATATTCAATATTTCAATTTGAATATTTTTCATAATTTTATTTATTTGAATTATGTTTCTATAAATAATTCCGCAACTGATGATTTATTATAAAGGCACTTTAGTAGTGATTGAAATATTCTACAATTAGAATTTGAGAAATAGATCTGGAAGGAATGAATATCATGGATCATCACTGTGTGAATGGACTAGCATTAGGGTGAATGGCAGAATGGGAAAGACACAGAAGCAAAATGGATTAGGAATGGCAAAAGAGGAGAATATGTGAAAATAGAATTTGAGAAATTGGTCTGGAAGGAAGAAATGTCATGGGTCATCATTGCGTGAATGGACTAGGATTAAGGTGCGTGGCGAATTGGGAAATACACCGAAGCAAAAATGGATTAGGAATGGCAGAAGAAGTCAAGGTTGTCATTCAAACTTTATATAGTTTCACAAAGATGATTGTTGCCAAATGAAATATTCAAACAATTTTCATTGTGACAAATTTAGAGATATATACATATAGGTATACACATGCAGGTTTCGCCACGAAGTATCTCACATAAACAATAACAAAAATATAATCATCAAACTCATCCAACCACTTAAAATAATTGCCAGGAACGTGATGTTGTGAAGGAATCTGTGAGATGCTTGAATTCATCATGCTTTAACAGATGTAAATAAAGCGCGAGGAGTTGCTGCCAATAGATAAGTGCTGGATTTATTGGGAAAGTAATGATAACCACAGTCACAAAGCCTGGCGTAGTTCCGGAGATGAACACGTGCTGGAAACAAAAGCAACTGTAACCAAAAAACAAATTTTGACAGTATTGTGGAATGCTACAGATGTGATCTTAATGGATGTTCTGGTTCCCAATACTATCTTTACTGTTGTAGAAGAAAGGAGACGACGAATGGTGGATGACTATCTTTAGTTGCAATAGGATAATGCTAGGCCATATCTCTGAATGAATATTTTACCCAACTCCCTTTACTCACATGACCGATGAAAATAGCATTGTGTGGTAAGAATTTCATCTACTCTGCTGAAATACAAAGAGAGCTTCAAATATGTATTGATTCAGAACTACTGAAATTCTTCGAAGGTCTCACAAAGATTGGAACATTGTATTGTATCAAGCTTTTTAATAAATACAATGTCAATTAAAAAGAAATCAGTGGGGAAAATTGTAAAAAGTTCTTATAATAATCAAAATTCAATCAATATTTAATTAATATACAATTAATATGCAATCAATATGCAATTAATATTCAATTATTAATATGCAATCACTATTCAATTAATATGCAATTAATATGCAATTAATATTCAATCAATATTCAATTAATATGCAATCAATATTCAATTAATATGCAATTAATATGCAATCAATACGCAATTAATATGCAATTAATATGCAATCAATATTCTATTAATATGCAATTAATATGCAATCAATATTCAATTAATATACAATTAATATTCAATTATTCTATATGTCCAGCCATTATGGACATGGTGGGTTTCTGATTGACTAGAAACCTAACCTAAAGAATATATATATATATATATATATATATATATATATATATATATATATATATATATATATATATATATATATATATATATATATATATATATATATATATATATATATATATATATATATATATATATATAATATTATAGGAGTTCCTAAGGTTTCCATGATTATCTTGATAACCCATTGCAATTGATCAGCAAACCAGACAGTTCAGTCTTAAATTCTTATTTATATGGACTGCCAAGATTATTTTCTGCGTTCAACTTCTTACTTTATTATCTCATTTTATTGATTTCCTTTTATTTCTTCCTCGTTTCCAACCATTCTATTGTTTTTGAAAGACTAGTATTAGCATTTCTCTTATTTTACGTTCGTTCCTCCCTCCGGTTAGTTTGATCTTAGCTATTTCTAGCACCTGTAACAGATATTTTGCTGGGAATGGAATCAGATATCTTCAATAAATGTTTGGTGGTTTTCCATATCCTCTTTTTTAATTCTTATATTTAATCTGTGTTACCTAGTTGGAATTATATTTGTCCTATGGATTTAATTGTCATCAGTAGTCATGGTTGTGTTGATTTAGGAAGCAAGAGTTACGCATGAAGGCGTTGGCAATTCTCAATATCGGATTGGATATCTGTCGCTCAGCTTCCCGAAGAGAGCCCTGGATAGAAACGGAATACTTATTGACAATTGGTAGGTCAACGGGTTCATGCTCATTTACTTATCGCAACTTCTAGGTAGAATTCAAAGGCTTCTGATTTCTTCTGGAAAAGTATCTCATTTGTCCACAATTTCCACTCTTCTGGAAGGCCTTAAGCTTTCTGCTTTATCAACCGGTCATTCAGGGTAACATTGCTCTCTTGTAACTTTTCATTTTCCACATCTTTGTTCAGGTTGAAAAAACAATTTTTCCTTGAATTGGCAATAACGTTCATGCTTAGCAGCCATTTGATAGGGGATTCAGTACAGAAAGGCGGGGAAATTGTTGACGTGGTCAAGTTGCTCTTCAACACCCAATCAGCTCAGCTGCTGCAGATCCACGTGAGATTGTTAGAGTTTTACAGGAATTTCCCATGAATAGTTTCAGAAAATCTCCAAGAGCGAATCCCTCAACTATAAAAGGCTTTCTTGGCTCGCTATCAAATGTGCGAATAACGTCTCAGATGCCATTCAACATTTGAACTATTATAAAAGCGATACCAGTAAGCTGCTGTCTCAGGACGCTCAGGAACATTTTCCTATTTCCGCTTTGTTCGATTTGTATGCCAGGTTCAAGTTGGGCAATAAACGGATCATTTATAAAAGTACATTTTGAATTCTGATTGTAGCTTTAATGATGGCTAGATGAGATAGAGGAGGAGCTCAGTCGAATGCCGGAATGCAAAGTGCTGCGAGATAATGAGAATCTTGATGACCAAATTGATAACATCAAAGCCTTTACAAACAGAACTTCATTATCCCAAGTTCTTGTTTACCATGAGCTTCTTTTGAAGCTTACAAACAATACTTTTCTCAGCAAGTCAGAGAGATTTGAATTGAGGGTCAAGCCTTTGACTCGATGCGTTTTCAACGATGAGCAGTTTTTCGAAAAGGAAAAGGAAATAAATAAATTTCTCTATCAACATATTCCCGAATTCAAAGGCAAATGTATCACACCGATTCCAAAGGATTTCGCTAACTTATCTCCTATAAATACATTGGAAGGAATCGAAGAACTTATCCTAGGAAATATCAATGAAGCAATCTGGAATACAGGATTAGTTGAAGGAGAAAATCTCGATACTCGACAACGCCTTAGAATAAGCATCGAGTATCCTAAAGGAATCTTGTTATCGATTGAAATTCCTGAAAGGATTCCTTTGGAAAAGTCGGAGGTGAACGAAACGGAAATATTTATGAACTTCTATGAGTCGCCATTTGAATTTCATCTGGAATCGGAATCTAGGACGATGATGATCTATGCAGAGTCGAAGAAAATTCCGAAGTAAGCTTTGATGGAGAATATGTAGGGAATTATACATTGGGGATTCTAGGTCGGTTAATAAATCAGAATCGATATTGAGTGGATGGTTGTTAATTCCATCACGAGAGATCTTTTCGGTTTATCAAGATTTCCAGGAATCGGCTCAGTTATTAGAAATTCTGGCAAACAATCCCGAATCAACAGCAACATCCAAATCATCTGAAGGAATCAAGAAGCCTCCCTCAAATGTATCGGCTAGTAATACAAATAATCCCAAACAATTGAAGGCTAATTCACAAATATTACCTTTGCCGGCTGGATCGGAAATATCAGTTATAGAGGTTATTTAATAGTTTATTTGGGGTGTAGGCTTCCTTTCGATTGATTCCAGGACAATGCATGATGGACCTGCATTCATTTTGTTAACTTATCAATCATTTTCAATTCATTCTCATCATTTATATGTATAAGCAGTTTAAATCATTTAGGAAGCACAAACAATAAAAAAATAAAACCCTTACTCAAGCAATCATAAAATGCATCCACAAACAATATAGATACAGTCCAGGCATCCACAAACAATATAGATACAGTCCACACATCAACAAACAATATAGATACAGTCCACACACCAACAAACAATATAGATACAGTCCACACACCAACAAACAATATAGATACAGTCCACACATCAACAAACAATATAGATACAGTCCACACATCAACAAACAATATAGATACAGTCCACACATCAACAAACAATATAGATACAGTCCACACATCAACAAACAATATAGATACAGTCCACACACCAACAAACAATATAGATACAGTCCACACACCAACAAACAATATAGATACAGTCCAGGCATCCACAAACAATATAGATACAGTCCACACACCAACAAACAATATAGATACAGTCCAGGCATCCACAAACAATATAGATACAGTCCACACATCAACAAACAATATAGATACAGTCCACACATCAACAAACAATATAGATACAGTCCACACATCAACAAACAATATAGATACAGTCCACACATCAACAAACAATATAGATACAGTCCAGGCATCAACAAACAATATAGATACAGTCCACACATCAACAAACAATATAGATACAGTCCACACATCAACAAACAATATAGATACAGTCCACACACCAACAAACAATATAGATACAGTCCACACATCAACAAACAATATAGATACAGTCCAGGCATCCACAAACAATATAGATACAGTCCACACATCAACAAACAATATAGATACAGTCCACACATCAACAAACAATATAGATACAGTCCACACACCAACAAACAATATAGATACAGTCCACACATCAACAAACAATATAGATACAGTCCAGGCATCCACAAACAATATAGATACAGTCCAGGCATCCACAAACAATATAGATACAGTCCAGGCATCCACAAACAATATAGATACAGTCCAGGCATCCACAAACAATATAGATACAGTCCACACATCAACAAACAATATAGATACAGTCCACACATCAACAAACAATATAGATACAGTCCACACATCAACAAACAATATAGATACAGTCCACACATCAACAAACAATATAGATACAGTCCACACATCAACAAACAATATAGATACAGTCCAGGCATCAACAAACAATATAGATACAGTCCACACATCAACAAACAATATAGATACAGTCCACACATCAACAAACAATATAGATACAGTCCACATATCAACAAACAATATAGATACAGTCCAGGCATCCACAAACAATATAGATACAGTCCACACACCAACAAACAATATAGATACAGTCCAGGCATCCACAAACAATATAGATACAGTCCACACACCAACAAACAATATAGATACAGTCCAGGCATCAACAAACAATATAGATACAGTCCACATATCAACAAACAATATAGATACAGTCCAGGCATCCACAAACAATATAGATACAGTCCAGGCATCCACAAACAATATAGATACAGTCCACACATCAACAAACAATATAGATACAGTCCACACACCAACAAACAATATAGATACAGTCCACACATCAACAAACAATATAGATACAGTCCAGGCATCCACAAACAATATAGATACAGTCCACACACCAACAAACAATATAGATACAGTCCAGGCATCAACAAACAATATAGATACAGTCCACATATCAACAAACAATATAGATACAGTCCAGGCATCCACAAACAATATAGATACAGTCCAGGCATCCACAAACAATATAGATACAGTCCACACATCAACAAACAATATAGATACAGTCCACACACCAACAAACAATATAGATACAGTCCACACATCAACAAACAATATAGATACAGTCCACACATCAACAAACAATATAGATACAGTCCACACATCAACAAACAATATAGATACAGTCCAGGCATCCACAAACAATATAGATACAGTCCACACACCAACAAACAATATAGATACAGTCCACACATCAACAAACAATATAGATACAGTCCACACACCAACAAACAATATAGATACAGTCCACACACCAACAAACAATATAGATACAGTCCACACACCAACAAACAATATAGATACAGTCCACACACCAACAAACAATATAGATACAGTCCACACACCAACAAACAATATAGATACAGTCCACACACCAACAAACAATATAGATACAGTCCACACATCAACAAACAATATAGATACAGTTCACACATCAACAAACAATATAGATACAGTCCAGGCATCAACAAACAATATAGATACAGTCCAGGCATCCACAAACAATATAGATACAGTCCAGGCATCTACAAACAATATAGATACAGTCCACACATCAACAAACAATATAGATACAGTCCACACACCAACAAACAATATAGATACAGTCCAGGCATCAACAAACAATATAGATACAGTCCAGGCATCTACAAACAATATAGATACAGTCCACACATCAACAAACAATATAGATATAGTCCACACACCAACAAACAATATAGATACAGTCCACACACCAATAAACATTATAGATACAGTCCACACATCAACAAACAATATAGATACAGTCCAGGCATCTACAAACAATATAGATACAGTCCACACATCAACAAACAATATAGATACAGTCCACACACCAACAAACAATATAGATACAGTCCACACATCAACAAACAATATAGATACAGTCCAGGCATCAACAAACAATATAGATACAGTCCAGGCATCCACAAACAATATAGATACAGTCCACACACCAACAAACAATATAGATACAGTCCACACATCAACAAACAATATAGATACAGTCCACACACCAACAAACAATATAGATACAGTCCACACATCAACAAACAATATAGATACAGTCCACACATCAACAAACATTATAGATACAGTCCACACATCAACAAACAATATAGATACAGTCCAGGCATCAACAAACAATATAGATACAGTCCACACACCAACAAACAATATAGATACAGTCCACACATCAACAAACAATATAGATACAGTCCACACACCAACAAACATTATAGATACAGTCCACACACCAACAAACAATATAGATACAGTCCACACACCAACAAACAATATAGATACAGTCCACACACCAACAAACAATATAGATACAGTCCACACATCAACAAACAATATAGATACAGTCCACACACCAACAAACATTATAGATACAGTCCACACACCAACAAACAATATAGATACAGTCCACACACCAACAAACAATATAGATACAGTCCACACACCAACAAACAATATAGATACAGTCCACACATCAACAAACAATATAGATACAGTCCAGGCATCCACAAACAATATAGATACAGTCCACACATCAACAAACAATATAGATACAGTCCAGGCATCAACAAACAATATAGATACAGTCCACACATCAACAAACAATAAAAATCAATTATTCACTCCATTTTCTGAATTTCATTTCATTTATTTATTTCTCTATTTCATATCGGTTTAAATATTATTATTTTCATTTCTTATAATAGTAAGTAGCAGTAAGTTTTAAATTTACCGCGCAAATATTTTATTTGTAAACAAAGATTCGAGATCTCTGTTATGAATTACATCTAAAACCAGAACATTGTTATTAATATTCATGTGGGCTCTATATATTATTAGAATGAGTTTATTTAAACAAAATTTCATATTTCGCGCAATAATATTAGCATTTGAACAAATATATTTGACATCTCCATTGAAAACTATTAAGGAAAGTTTAAAGTCTCGTTAAAATGTCTCAAATTTTCGATGAACTGTCATAAATAAATAGGATGAAAATATTTCAAAGTCCATTCGGACATAACCGAATTTTTGAAAATTATCGATTGATTTTACATTTTCTTAATTCCTGGAAGAACTTATAAACTTTTCGAGGATTTTATTTTTGAGTTTTCTTAGTTACATCAAGACGCAAATCTTTTATGAAGAATGCCTCGACTAATTATGTCGCGTTCCCAAGATAACACCAAAATATTGATTGATTACACTTTATTAATTCCTAGGAGAACCAGGAAACCTTTCATTTATCATAATAAATCATTTATTAAACAATCAAAAAATACATGTACAAACAATGCTTAGCAATACACAAACAATGCTTAGCAATACACAAACAATGCGTAGCAATACACAAACAATGCTTAGCAATACACAAACAATGCGTAGCAATACACAAACAATGCTTAGCAATACACAAACAATGCGTAGCAATACACAAACAATGCGTAGCAATACACAAACAATGCTTAGCAATACACAAACAATGCGTAGCAATACACAAACAATGCGTAGCAATACACAAACAATGCTTAGCAATACACAAACAATGCGTAGCAATACACAAACAATGCTTAGCAATACACAAACAATGCTTAGCAATACACAAACAATGCGTAGCAATACACAAACAATGCTTAGCAATACACAAACAATGCTTAGCAATACACAAACAATGCTTAGCAATACACAAACAATGCTTAGCAATACACAAACAATGCTTAGCAATACTCAAACAATATAGATACAGTTCAGACATCCACAAACAATAAAAATAAATTATTCACTCCATTTTCTGAATTTCATTTCATTTATTTATGAATTCTATTAGCCTCTCGTAATTGTTGTCTTCTTTCTTCTGATATCTCTAATTTTAATAACATTCTTTTTCCGTTCTCAGACATTATCTATATTATAAGAGTGAAGGATTGTCTGTCAAATTATCCTTACTATTATTATATCAATAAGTGATATTATATTAATGCAATTATACATATATGTATCATATGGACAGACAAACAGACAAACCTTTATTCTTATAATATAGATTACCATTTCAGCTGTCGGTAGGGAAAATAACTCGAAACTCAAATGATATAGAAAGTTGAAAATAAGATAATTATAAGTTTACTCGGATATACTAATTAGACTTCAATATGTCATAGGTAGAGCGTTCGATGAATCATTGGCTTAAGGTTGAGATTGAAACAGTAAAATTTCTATCATTTTACAAGTGAGGACCAGCATAGGTATTTGTATATACATATGATCCTTTTCTTTCTGGCTGTTGCTACAAGGCTAACTGACCTATCATCAAAGTATCTGTCCACAACCGATTGCTGACGTAAAAGATGGAAGCACGTGCATTTGACGGTGGAAAATCCGTGATCTCACCTTGAATAACTAGTTTAGTTTTACTTCAAACCAAATTTCCCTGGATTACACAATATTACACAATTCTCCATTTATTCGATTTATTAATCCTTATACGGCGCACTGACAATTGAGCGCAGAATCGTAGCGCGCAGTATAACTAATATATAAATAACATGCTTATCGATAGAAAGTAAAGTGCTGACATCACAAAAATATGGAACGTTGTGAATCATCCCAACTTTCTAAATTTCGGGAGAGTATATATACTATGAAAAATATGAAAGATTGGAAGCAGTGGCGGAACTTCAAAATTTGCCCCCCCCCGCACAATGTAAAATATTTCCACTTAAATTTTTCGGTTAAAGTTTAATAGATAGTTATTCACAGCAGCCGCTATTCAATGATAGTTTTATGTTTGTAGGCAAATATAACTGAGGGGGAAAAGTTTCAGAAAATGATTGTAAATATTTTTTTAGTAATAATTTTGGGCCCCCGCAACGCAGGGTGCTGCGTCCTTTAGTTACGCCACTGATTGGAAGCTATTATTCCAACTTATGGCAGCATCAGTAAAATGGAGTTTCTAAGAATAATCTCCAATAATATTGAAATTTGAAATTTTTATATATTAATTATATTTTATTATCAATGTCTAAAAATAAAAGTTCTAATTTAGTATTATTGGAGTTTAATTAACTATATATAAAATAATTACTTGCGCGTAAAAGTCGCTGCAGCCTATATGCATAATTTCTATGTAACAATGAATGAATATTAATTAATTATTAGTTATTGATTTTTTGTATATATTTTGTATATCAATTTTGATAATAATAATAATAATAATAATAATAATAATAATAATAATAATAATAATAATAATAATAATAATAATAATAATAATAATAATAATAATAATAATAATAATAATAATAATAATAATAATAATAATAATAATAATAATAATAATAATAATAATAATAATAATAATAATAGCTCTGTGGTTTGATTTTAAACTTTTAAAACAAAGAAATAACAAATTATCTAAAATTGAAATTTAAACATGAAAAATACAATTTTATAATATCTTATCATATAATTTTTTAATTTAAATTAGTAAACTGTTTTAATATTAATTTTATTGAAATAGATTTTGAATTTAGAAGTAAATTGTTTTATTTATTATTTATTATGTCGGGGCGTCTCATCTGACCATTCTGACTTTTAATTATTTATTTACTATTGATTAAAACAGAAAAATGTTATTTTTCTGGGATTAACGCAACAATTCCTATAGAAAGCACTCTTACTAGAAATTGTTCCCGTATAATTTCTTTCTATTCATTCATTTCTATTCATCGCATCATCTTCCAGAATTCCTCCCTGCAATTTGTATATCGATTGTAATGTTTCAAACTTGCCTCTTCTTTATTCAATACGTATTATATTGAGGTTTGTCATTCTTCTGTGAATCATTTGCCTTTCTCCTTGTTGCAACGCGCATCTCTCCAATATCACAAATTCTCAACAAATGATTCGTGAGTGTTCATAATTTCAGCAAAACAGATAGTGAATGACAAATCAAATCAGGAACTCTCATAGCCCCATTTTCATCAATTCTGTCTCCATTACGTTCTTATAAACTTGATTTAGTGAACATATAGAGAAATTAGGGAAATATGATCGTACATTTATTTAGCTGAAGATTCGACAAGGACTTGACAAGTTGTCTTCGTGGGTTACCCAGACATCAAGTACATTATTCACCCCTCCTTTTGACGGATTGGTAAAGAATTCTGAGCACATTTATACTATCGCATCTGCCGGTTGCATCATTAACCCGGTTTGTTGGTTATGTTTCTGGAACATTTCAATAGCCCTTATCATTTAGATCCCATTTGATGTTACCAAGGAAAATGTGCGCCTCCTCTCGAATGCCTTGAATCCGATATTGTCGAGGCCCATCACAAATGCGCCGCAACTTTCTAAATTTCTCCAAGATTCTCTGAAAATTGACTTTTGAAACGAGTTTTTATTTAATAAATTTTGTTCTTCGTTTTTATTCTATTACCAGTTTATGTTTCCCCTTTCCAACTGTGATTTCATGAAGCCTCAAATAATTCTATACCATTTTACGCTCATTTGAAACATTTTACTAATCAATTGAAAAAATAAATCTTTGATTGAAACATTCTATTATTATTTGAGGAATTACTGAGGGACTAAAAGTACAAATGCAATTATTATGCAAAAAAAGCTTAATTATACAAAAATCAATATAATTAAAAGACATGCCTCATGCATATGGACGAAGCAAATGAAACAGTTGTCGACAATCCAAACGCAATTGAGGACAAATGTAATTGTTAGAGTTGGGTCAACAGAGATTGGCGGAAAATGACATAATTTGGTAAATAAATAAAAATAATAATTTTACAATTACTAAAAATAGAATTTATATATGAATAGCAATATTTTTACTACAACAATAGGGTTAGCCTACTTATAACATTTATTTATTAAAAATAGTTTAACCTTTGACAACGAATTGTAAAAAATTAAATTTCTGTAACTTTAACGTTAAAAATCAGCTATATGACTTGTTTAAAACGTGTAATGTTGATATATTAACGAGTATAGACGAAACTAGTCGAAAATACTATAAACACGAGTGGGACAAGCGTTGGTTGTAATAGGACAGAGAATAAGGCATCTATATTTTTTTTAATTTGACTAGGACATATATGTGTCCCGACAGTGGTCAAAGGGTTAAAAAGGTAATTAATTATTATTAATTTTAGAAAAATAATATTAATTAATTTTAAGGTCTACATTTTGATGGCAATATCACACACGTGCAAGTTTTGGGCGTCTGCAATTCTTAATAGTAATTTGAATGAATTTTTGAGCACAGTATAAATACCAAGAATGTTTATTAAGCTGAAAACTCTAGTGTTAGGAAATTAACCAGAAAGAGATTATTTATTGAGAAACTCGAAATTGAAAATTTGTTAATTGAAAAAGGTATTAGCTTTTTATAAGTTAAGTTACCGATTGTCATTCAACAGACTTCTTCTTCGTCGAGTGTTTCTTTGCAAATTTAACATTTGAGAAGTGGGGTTATTAGGAGACGTTGTTACCAATTCTTTGGGAATCCATCATCTTTTATCTATCAATTTTGAGTGAAGCTGTAGATAAATTAGAATCCAGCTCGCCATCTTTTAGAAATATCTGAGGACTGTCGGGCAAAATCAATATCTTTACTTCAGAGTTTTGTAGCGGCATTTTTTGGGTAGTTTTATTTTTCCAATATTTTTGCTATATATTGTGGACTTTATATTTTATTATTGAAAGCGAGTTGTTTTATTTACTTAAACGCGCAGTATCTTTTATCAAATTATCAATAAAATATAATCAATAATTTACCCAGCACAAAATATCAATAAAATATAATCAATAATTTATCCAGCACAAATAATCAATAAAATATAATCAATAATTAATCCAGCACAAATTATCAATAAAATATAATCAATAATTTATCCAGCACAAATAATCAATAAAATATAATCAATAATTTATCCAGCACAAATAATCAATAAAATATAATCAATAATTAATCCAGCACAAATAATCAATAAAATATAATCAATAATTTATCCAGCACAAATAATCAATAAAATATAATCAATAATTTATCCAATCCAAATTATCAATAAAATATAATCAATAATTTATCCAGCACAAATAATCAATAAAATATAATCAATAATTTATCCAGCACAAATAATCAATAAAATATAATCAATAATTTATCCAATCCAAATTATCAATAAAATATAATCAATAATTTATCCAGCACAAATAATCAATAAAATATAATCAATAATTTACCCAGCACAAAATATCAATAAAATATAAGCAATAATTATCAAATTATCAATAAAATATAATCAATAATTATCAAATTATCAATAAAATATAATCAATAATTATCAAATTATCAATAAAATATAATCAATAATTATCAAATTATCAATAAAATATAATCAATAATTATCAAATTATCAATAAAATATAATCAATAATTTATCCAGCACAAATTATCAATAAAATATAATCAATAATTTACCCAGCACAAATATCAATAAAATATAATCAATAATTATCAAATTATCAATAAAATATAATCAATAAATATCAAATTATCAATAAAATATAATCAATAATTTATCCAGCACAAATTATCAATAAAATATAATCAATTGTGAAAGCCAGTGAAAAATCCAAAAAATTAATTGAAAAACATTTTAGTCCTAGTGACGATGCCAGCCTTACAGAAGGGGCATTCAAATAACTCCATGGAGCAAACATTACATGTCAAATGGCCGCATTGGAATCCAATTTCCACTTTATTATCTGAGCAAATTTGGCACATCTAAATTGTGATAAATTAATACAGATTCATCATATAATCTTACTAGTATTTCATTATCATGTTCATTTCCTTCATTATCTGGTCTGGCACTGTTTCTGTGACATTTCTCGATCTCCCCCTTAGCAACAATGTCTGTGCACGCATCAATTATCCGCTGGTCACGTGACGTCCTCTTATAAATGTCACCGCCCAATGAAATTATTGTTTTAATAGCTGAGATTAATTTCCTTTTAAAATTTGCCTAGAAATCGATCAATGCGATAAATCAATAATCAATCAATACATTATTGGCAATCGATATTTTCTCCAATAATTGTGTCAGTGCACATTTTCCGCTTTTATCCTCCCCATCGAATTCCTTTGATTCAGTGATCAATGCGTTCACCAGTTCCATTTCTCCCATTTCAATTGCAATTTGGAGAGGAATTTGATTCCTTATGTTTCGCAACATGACAAATTTGCCTTGATTTACCGAATTCAATAATTTCCATGCAAATTCCATCTTCCTTTTTTGCAATATAAATGTGAGTAAATTTTCACCGTTTCCAAATGTTCTCGGTGCCGATATTTCCGTTTGTATCAAATGGTCAAATAGCTCGATATCATCACTGTTTACAGCTTTGTAAAGGAGATTCTCTATAACCGACTGCTGCAATATGGAACTCGATTTATTGAATAGTAATCTTATTAGGATAGATCCAGCAATCTCGCATGATTGAAAGGTCTCATTAGAAATAGCTGACCGCAAAAAATTGTCAGGTAAAAGCTCTATCAATGCTTTTGCATATGAGAACCACTGATTTAGGAAAGCCGTTTGAAAATCATTTGAAGTGAAATTTCTCAACCTCGCCTTATTGGACACGAGAGCAAGCATTAATCTGATAAATTGATTTTTTATCAATGATTTATTGATAAATTTAAATAAATTCTACTTTTCACTTCCAATATTCGATGCCAAATGGAATACAGTGATCCCATTGGTTGATTTAACATTGGCATTTGCTCCTTTTCCAATCAATATATTTGTGATATCGATTAATTTATTCAAGTTCTACAATTGATATTTACAAGCCAATCAAAATATTTAATTACCTCATCATTGATATCAATTGGTGGCTCGACAAGCATCTCACGCAATGGAGTGTTTCCCAAATTGTTAACACTGTCAACCTGTGCTCCAGCATTGATTAGTGAACTGCACATATTTGGTTGCAGGCATTTCACCGCGAGATGCAGGAGTGAATTGTTGTCTCCGTCATGAGCATTCGAACTACTTAAATCGAGTCGTTCGAGAAAACACGGAAAAAGAATTCCATGAAATTTCAATGACAATGTCAACGCGTTTTCATAACAAGTCAAAGAAATTATTGATTGTGCAAATGGAATAACTGAAAATATTCAAATCATTAATATTAATTGAATTGAGTATTTTATTACTCCTCCCATTCATCTACTGCTTCAAAATAAAATGTTAAATTTAAGTTATGCAAATTGATTTGATCAGTTATTATTAATTTATAATAATAATTAAATAAACAAAAATTTGGAAAATATCTTCCAGAATTTAAATTTAAACAAAATTAAACCTTTATAAAGAAGTATAACAGCATTAAGAAATGAAAATGAAAATATTATTTACACTATAAAAATCCAATAAATACACGAAAGTAAAAATCCTAAACATTGCGAAACATTGCAAATGCATTCAGTCAACAATCAGAATGGGAATTTCACTGACGTCATCAGTAAATGTTTATTACTGGATGCGCGCATCTATGATAAGGATGACCTCTTTTAATCTGAGATTTTATAATTGTTGTCGCTGGCTAAACTAATCTCACCCTTTTTGGCTTTGGAGTCAAATATATTTAAAGAGTTACAAAACTTATAGAGTGCCATAAATAGTTCACTCACATTAAAAAGGTAAAATCATTGACTCATTAAAACAACTTCGATAAATTAAATCATAAAAAAGATTTCGTTTATTTTCATTACGACAAAAACATTAATTTTCTATGCAACACAAATTCCGATTTTATAACATTTGATAAAGGCTTTATAATATATATTTTTATTATTTTAATGTTTCTAATGATTTGTAAGTGCCATAAAATATTTATTAGCAGGAATTGATGTAAATCAGCGCCTAAGATTAACGACCCCATCATCATATTGAATCATAGATACCAAGGTATGGAGCATCAGGATTACTATTAGCAATAGAGAAAATGTTTTGAAAGTATGATGATAAATGAAATACGTAAGGAATATAGAACAAGAATTAATTTATTCGAGTCATTCAGCAAAAAGATAAGGGACAATTTCATACTATGCAGCAGGGATGTCCAACTTGTAGCTCACAACGACTTTTGATGTGGCTCATTTTATCAACTCGGGCAATAAATGTCTAAAAGATTATTTGCTCTATAAAATACAATATCGCTGTAATTGGCCATATTTGTTCAGGCATTTCTTTAATTTGATAGTTAAATATATAGAATGAAAATACTTTTATTGTAGGTATTATTTTGATTGATTATTTGTAGTTTTCTGTTTTATTAAATTGTTACGCCACTGACCAGGAATATTTTCCTTTCAAAAGGACATTAGGTGATATTGATAGAAAATGAAGTCAATTATTATAGACTCCATGAAAACATTAAATCTTTACACAAAGGAAAGTTTATGTGTCTCGATAATCTAACTTTATTGATTTTTTTAGGTTATAGAAACTCTTGTTCATTGAATGTTTCATTTATGTTAGTCATTATTATATACACTCATACCTCGCTTTACGGCCTACATACGTTCCACGAAACTTGGCCGCAAAGCGAAAAGCCGTATAAGAAATCGAGATTGCGCTTGCGTAAGATTGGCAACATGTAGATATATCGACATCGAAAAAAAGTTTTTTTATGCCGTTATAGCGAAACATTTTAGGCCGTAAATCGAAAACGTGCCTTAATTAAAGAGGGCCGTTATAGCGAAATGCCGTATAAAGAGCGGCCGTATAGCGAGGTATGGGTGTATTAGCAATTACTTTGTAGTTACCTTAATCATGTTGGAACAGGAACAAATTAAAATTTTTCAGAAAGCTTGACACTATAGCACGACAAAAGATGACTCAAAATATCTTGTTTATCATAAATCTTTTTTTAATCTTATACTGAAAATTTAAAAATTCTCTAATTACAAAAGTTGTAGATCTTTAATTTCTTTATATTTTGAAGTTAAATGGCAAAAAATTATCTGGTCGAAAAACTTTAAATCTTTCTCGGGAGGTTCCTCAAAAAGATTCGTAAGAAGTACCATGTCAAAAAAATGTTCTCCTAAATCTCTATTTTTACAATTTCAATATTTTTATGCAGGTTAATTCAAAAATTTATAGATTTTCAAGGTTTTAACGAAAGTTCAATATTAATATTGATTACTTTGATTCAGATGATGAATTTGATTCTCCCGGTCATTTTATGGAATCGACACCAGCGGAATCTGAAACCCAGTTTATGACATTTTATGTTTTAAAATGGAAACTTCTTCACCTTATGTAATATATTATTTAATGTATTTAATAATCTTTCATTTTACTGAGCAAATTGATCAAGATTGAAACAATTCAAATGCTTATTCATTGTAGTCATTGTACTAAATGCAATTTGCAACAATATCATAATAATAATACATCTCATTTCATTGTCAGCAACCATTGAACCGATTGTCATATCAGATTTATCAGTAGCACAATTATTGTATGGATCAGTGAACATATTTGAGCGGCTTGCTGAACTGTGCTAATCATATGACAATAGGTTCAATTATCAATCTTTATTACTTTGATAATATGAAATGAATTATTTTTGCAAGAGATAAAGTTATTATTTGATGTTTGAAATGGCATTAAATTGGAATAAATAAAGCGTGACTGATTGATAAAATATTAAAAATAAAACCGGCCTAAATGCAAATGGTCAGAGGCGTCAGCATTACATTTAGGACATAAAGTTACAATAGATGATATAATAGCCAATCCCGACAAAATTGAAGTAATTAAGAAATGTCCAATTCCCAAAAGTGCTTGGACAATCTGATCAACTGGACCCGCGTGCTTGGATGGTTTGAATTGGTTGCATGTGACATTATCTTTTATATTTGTGACATTTTTTGTTATTTTCTGTGTATAATTTTTGTGATTGAATTAAATATATTTATGCGCGTTCATTTGATTAATTTATTTTGGGTAATGATTCCAATGCCCGTCTGTCCACAATTATATTTATTAAACCGGATATTATTCTAGCTTTTGTTTTACTATATTGAAATTTGGAATTAAACTTTTTGTAACTATTAATTTATCAAAAATTACAAATTTTATTTTTCAGTTTTTGCTATATTTTTACATTTTTATTGGTTAATAAGAATTTGCAATTTTAATTTCCAGCTTTTACAGCAATTCCTGATAAATCTCTTTTTAATACTTTTTCAAACATTAAACTTGTTTGAATAAGCTAAATTATATTTAATTGTTTTATTGAACAATCATGAGTTATTTTATGGTTTCCACATAATATTTTGTGGCTTCCTGGAAATGGTCTCATAGAAATCTGGATTCAACCAGATAAATAATTTTTCATAATGCTATCATAATTATTGTAAGGTTTTTCATTTATTATTATTTATTATACAATATTATTTGAATTTATGTTTAGGAATTGTGATGAAGTTTTTATTAGGTATGCGTGTATGTGTGTGTGTGTGTAAAAACTTTTATTTATAATTTTTCCTGTATGTTTACCCAATCATATTCTTTTATTGATAATACATCTCAACAGCAATAATATAAATATACCAACACTTCAACAATCAATTATAAATGACGCACACAGCATTTATGATTGACATATTGAATGGTCTTGTCTCCAACAAAGAAACTAACGATGTGATTAATAATCTACAATTCCTTGTAATCGTACAGACAAAATCATTGAAGATAATCATATCGAGAACGACACTATCATCAATTTGGAAACAGTCCAACAAAAGAAAAAATTATTCGAAGAAATATTTTATACATTATTCGATGATGAAATTACATGGTCTCGAATTATTATAGGTTTCATGTGTATGAAACATATTTTAGAGAAATCGAGCTCAGACTGAAAATTATTTTCAATGATCTGTAGAGGTATTATTTTGATTGATCAAATTGACATCATCATTATTTAGATTACCGAATCAAAAATTATGCCATGGGTTGATGCTCATGGTGGATGGATTATGATGATTAGACAGCTAAAAAAATCAAAAGAGAATGATGCCAGATGTGAAAAATTAAAGAATTTATTGAAACTATTGACTGGGTAAAGAGTTGTATATGCATATATAAAAGTGTATTAAAATAATTCTTGATAAATGTTTTTGATGTTTAAATAAAAGTATAAACATTGTGTACTAGTTATTGCAAGCATGTCTTACTTATTTAATAACTATGAATGGACATTCCAGCAAAGACACAAGCCGTTATGATGTGATCTAGATAATATTTGAGTTGACCTACATTATATATATATATATAAGGCCAAAATAGCCTCAGCATGGCGAACGGTGGTACTGTCCTGAAGGGGGCACATCTACTACTTATAGCAGCATTTATTCTTTGGCAACAGGCGTAATCATTGCATATCCTGATCCTGAACCGATTAAATTATGAATCGCGTCTGTGTGCGCGTTGATTATTCGTTGGGATTACCGGTTGAGTGCGCACACAGACACGAGGCAATGTTTGTGTGTTGCTGCTGGCTATTTATTATTTTCCGGTTCTGGAAGGACATTATTATTGGTTGTTTGAATGAACTATTTGGATCGCATTTTGAATATTGATATTGCTAATAAATCGGAAATGTGCAAAGGTGGATTGCGGGAGGTGTTGCTTCATGAGCTGTGCTGCTCTCAATTGTTGGGCACATTCTAGACTTGAAGGTTTGACAGATTATTTGATGACAATACTGACAGGACGGTGTTACAGGTTTATAACCACAGCGCAAAGGATGATTTGTTCGAGATATTAAAGGACAAATGTGTTTCATTGCTCTCTGCTTTATCATCGCTTCTTGATGAGTTATGAACTACCGGATGATCAATTTATAATCATTGGAAATGAAATATTGAGATGGCCAGCAGGTTTGTTACAGCCATAATTCTTGTGAATGATATTGTTGGTATTCAGGAGGCAACTTATAGGAGCAATACATTTTCTGCAGGACTAATAAGATATGATTTGATCCTTACATAATGCTTCTAGATGTTCCCGTGGCACTGTAAGCAATGACAACAAATCAAACATTTCATCTGACACTCAAAATATTAATTTCACAGAAATTATTTCTATTTTCTTTAATAAATTAATTAAAATTTATAGTTTGATAAAGTTTCACATCAATACAAATATTAATATATAAATAATAAAAGCAGATCGATTGCATGTTAAGTTAAATTAAATCAATTAATTGATTAATCAATTTACTAATAAATATTTTACCATTTTCATTTCCGGAATATCGATTAATAATCTGTAATTAATAGAAATATAAAATTCAAATCAAATAAATTGTGACATTTCCTCACCACAACAGATCTTACAACATCGGCACCCCGGTTCACCAGTTGTGCACAGACATTGATCATCCCTCGGATCACTGCACAGTGCAGGCCAGTCAATCCCATCTATATCTCACATAATTATTCAATCAATATCAACAAATCTCACAAATCCAGCCTGATCAATATCAATTGATCGATCTATCAAATATTCACAACTGTCCTCCAATCCACTCGCAATTGCCTCATGCAATGGAGTTTCCGAATACTAAATAATGCCAATATATCAATATCAATATTGATTACTATATTGATTTACTTTGTTTTGTGTATTGGTATCGATCTGGAATTGCTGCAATACTTTGATGCATTTCCTATGATGCAGCGAATGGGCCAAGGCCAATGCAGTCCCCATTGTCTACAAATATATTGATTTGATCATTTCAATGAACACATACTTCATTATTTGCATTGATATCAACAATGTCCTGATTATCTAGGATAAATTTGGTCATATCTGCATCATTATCCAATATTGCTGTGTGTAATATGGTGAAATTGACCTTGAATATGAATGAGATTAATTATTGATTTTGCATTATTCTGATGCACCTTTTGACGTGATTCCATCAAAATCATTCGTTCTTGTATTTCTTCTTGTATTTCTCTGAATCCTTTATCCTTTGCTTTGTCAATGGCCTTGATCCATAACTAAATGATGAAATCAATGCTGATTTAATCAATTCTATCTCAAATTAAAAATAAAATATAAATAAAATTGCCGCTAGGTGATTTGTTATATTTAGCTAAAAATGTCCTCTGCGGCATTTTTTTCCAAATAATCCAGATTCATCAGCATTAAAAACCTGATCGGGACTGTAGGACTTAGCTGCAATAATTTCAGCAAATTTTCGAGTATAATGTTGTGCTGTTTCTATATTAGAAGATGCTTGTTCACCTTTTAATTTTAGATTATGCAAAGAATGCCTTTGCTTAAACCGTTCGAACCAAACCAATTGGAATCCGTTTTTGACTTTCGTCTTATATCCATATCACTAAAGCCTTTTCCATATTTTCCATATCAACATTTCTTACGTGTGAAGTTGTGCTCATACTTGTAGACATTCCAGGTGCTACACTTTTCTAATCCAGTTTTCGTTTATTCTTATTGTTCTTATTGTAGCTTCATTCATGGAATAAAATTTGGCAACATCTACTATTCTTTTTTTATTACGTAGACGGTCCAAAATTTCAATTTTCGTTTCTAAAGATATAACTTTTCTTTTCATTTCTGTTTTGATAATTTTTTCTTTTTCTACGGTAAAACTAAAACTTAGAATAACTTTACGTATGAGTTAATTATGAAAATGAGTGTTTAAAATGTGTGTAATTAATGACAAATTTTGAATATTAAAAAAAGAATTCCCAACCCTATTCAAAGTACATACATAGATTACATTTTTTAAGTGATAATAATATGTATGTAAGGAGTTACTAAATCTCTATATAAAATTATTATGGTTAAATGGTAGAAGTGAGATCAGTTAGTAGAAATAATTATTTCTGTTAAATTTTTATATTTAAATTCTATATTAAATTATATCATATTATATTAAATTATATTAAATTAAATCAATTAAATGTATGACCAGTAATTACATTAATATTAATAATTATCACGCCTCGGTGTTTAAATACGCTAGTAAACGGCACAATTTTGAAGTTGTTATAAAAATAAATGCTTGAAGAAGATTGGAATTTAATTGCGGCTAACAATGTATAAAACTTAAAGATTACCCGATTATATAATTATATAATTAAGCAGATATAAATTCGCATGAGGTCAAAATTAACCATTTTCGGAAAAAGAATTTTTCCAGAAACCGTGTAAGATCGAAAACATGTTAAACGAGTACCGTGCTAAACGGAGGATAGGTGTATTTGAAAATATGTTCTACCAATCAACTCAGAAATTTATTCACTATAAAATAGCGCTTAAAAGATTTCAAATATGTTCAAATTTTATAATTTTCATTGAAAATTCTTCATAAACTTGCGTTCGAATTGACTCTGATGTCATTAAAACATCCCCTAGAATAGAATCTCACAAAAATTCCTTTTCAGGCGTTAACAGTTTTCCTTCGTGGCTTTTCGATGATTCAATCCTTCCACCTCTTTGTATACACGAATAACACTCGCAACTGTTTGGTAATTTATATTTAAATAGCTTGAAATTTCTTTTATGCTTTAGCTTGGATATATTTATCGTAAATAAATTGCTCATCGAATCTGACAGCTTCATACTTACAGATATTTACATTCACCCTTAATTTTTTGATTTGACATCATTATTAAAAAAAGAGAAAAATAATGTAATAATAATAATAATTATAATAATAATAATATTAAAATAATAATAATAATAAAAATAAATAATTAATAATAATAATAATAAAATAAATAATTAATAATAATAAATCAATAAATAATAAATCAAAAAAATAACTTGTCAATAATCATTTATAAAATATAATTCAAATAAATCAATAATTATGCCATTTCCACAATGTTAATTAAATGAAATATTTCAACATAAAATCGATCGCGTTCACTCCAATGCAAAATTTAACAAATCGATCTGACGCATCATAAAATATTTATTTAAAATTCATAAATAAACCAATCAAATATTTTCTCACCGATTTGTCGTACACAGTTTTCTTCATGATCGATTCGACAAATAGATGATGGCCTTGATTGACAGCCAATTCCAGAAATGACAGCTCACCCTAATCAATATCAATACAATTCCAAATAATTATTTGACCTTACGATTCTGCGCTGCCCATTGATAATGTGAGGAGAATTGAATCTCTTGAACCCGCTCATGTGCCCCTGAGTGATGCAGCGATAAAGAATGCACTGAAATTTATTTATTGATTTATTCAAATAATTAGCTCACTTCTATCATTAAATTTGCATTTTTGTCCATTTTTGCTGTCAACAATTCAATTGCATTATTGAATTCCTATTGATGAGAATATTAATTATAATAATCAATAAATCAATCAAACTTTATCATCAATCGGTTTGTCAAGGATTAATTTAATAATCTTATCAGCATTGGACTCGATTGCTCTCTCCAGCACAGCCAATCATAAATATTCTGCCTTATGAAATCAGAAGATTTGAACAAATCACCAAATGCAATTGCATCATCCCGTTCAACGGCACGAAATAACTGAAATATTTATTCAAATTTACTTATTGTAATAAATGCACTTTTTGAACAGTTTTGCCCTTGGCCAGTAATTCCACGCAATCAGCATGATTATTTTGCTTTGCTATATCCAGCGGACTCTTTCCTTTCTAAATAAATAATCCAATCAAAATATTCGAATCAACGAATCATTTAAACATCCCAATTCACAAACAGATCATTAAAGCCCTGTGGCAATAAATGGCATTAAAACCGCCGCCGCAAAACCGCGTGCAAAGTCTAAATACACGTGAGATATCAAGGTAAAGAAATAGTTACTACTACTACTACTACTACTACTACTACTACTACTACTACTACTACTACTACTACTACTACTACTACTACTACTACTACTACTACTACTACTAATAATAATAATAATAGTTTCTATGTATTATAAATGGATCATTTTCCTTGTTTTATACATTTCATAACGTTTGCATCCCTTATATTAAAAATGGTCAATAGATGAAATTTTTCTATTGTTATTTAAAGGGTACAACACAAAATAATTAATGAAATCACAAAGTATAATAAAATAAATCCCCAAATGGTCTGAAAATTAATATCAATTATTATTTAATGATTGTTTACTGCATTTTATGCCAGTAGGTGAGAAAATACTATGAACCTTTAAGTAAAAATAATTAACCAATTTTTATGAAAATTTCAATTTATAGCAAATAAAGCATGCTGATTCGATCTATATTAGAAATAACATGTAAAAATTAATTTTTGAAAAAAGAATAAGATTTTTTATCAAAATTTGTGATAATTTTACTGATTCAATGATAAATTTGAATGAGTTATTTCGTTTTATATACTCTGAGTGTATCCGACAAAATATTCTGTCCCCCCTATGGGTATTGCTCACAAGAGTACTACTCACATTCAACATGTCGCAAGGGTACTGATCATAAAGGTATTTAATACTTTTATTTGAATGATTATTTAGGCAAATTTGTTGATAATTTAGAGTTGATAGTTTTAGTAAATATTCAAGTAATTTTCTATTATTTTTGCGGATTTCTATCATTTTTGTGAATTTCCGTAATTTTTTGTGAATATCTGTAATTTTTGTGGATATCTATCATTTTCGTGAATTTCATGTTTATTGAAAGAATATTTAAAAATTTAAAGTTAGTTCTAAGATAAATTTAATTAATTTCTTGATAATTGGATGTATTTTTATTGATGTTTTTTATATTTTCATTTTAAAAATTAATTTCAATGACAATTAGGATAATAATCAAGTGATAGAATAAATTTTTGATGAGGATATTGAATAATTTTCTAAGAATTTCATGTTGACTGATTAAAAATTTAAAGTTTTAATGGTGATATATTTAATTAATTTCTTGATAATTAGTTGTATTTTATTGAATAGTTTTTAAATTTTAAATAAAAATTAATTTCAATGACAATTAGGATAATAATCAAGTGATAGAATAAATTTTTGATGATAACTTTGTAATATATTTGACTAAATAATTTTTTCAATAATTTTCTAAGAATATTTCCATTTACACATTGATGAACTTTAAAAAACATAAGCTAAGAAACCAACTTTATCAAGGACTTTAAATTTACTTGATAATTATTGTAGGATATACAGAAATTTAGTTTGCTGTTACTGCTTGAAAATGATTGGTTGAATAGCTGAAGAATTATGATCAAACAATATATATCATCTCCAGTTAGGTATTTGATGGTAAATATTTGTAGAAAATTTTAGCGAATTTTGATCTTTTAGTGAACTCAATGGAAGAATATTTGGTGCCTATAACAGTTAATTAAAAGTCATATTTTTGAAGTTCTCTAAGGATTTTAAGAGGATTGATATATTAAAGGGCTCAAGTGGGTGGAATCTTTAGGGAAATTAAGGGATATAATCGGATAGATGTTTAAAAGGGTAGAAATATTTGCTGAGAGATCGGTTAAGATGGGATATTATCGATTAGATTTAATGAGAGATCGGTTTAGATGGGAAAATAGTCGGTTGGGTTTAATGAGAGATCGGTTAAAATGGGAATATATGGTCTTTTTAGGGGATATAATCGGTTAGATTTAATGAGGGATCGTATAAGGTGGGAATATATGATTTTTTAAGGATGATGTTTGTAAAATATCAATGTTTTAAGGGAAATTGCAATACATTAGTCAGTTATGAATCAATAATAATGTGAAATTATATTGTTTTATTAGGTTGTGATTAATTCATTGTATATTAATTTAGATTTATGTTTTAGAACAATGTTTTATTAAGTAGGGATAATGATCGATTTACTTGGTTTTGACAATGAAATCTTTACAGATAATTGTGATTGATATCAACTTTAAATTATTTTTATCTTTATTTAGACGGAGAATGACAAAAGTTGAGAAATATTGATCTTTATTGGAAGAAATTTATCGTGTGATTTTAATTAGTAATTAAATCGGTTGAATATCGGTAAAAATGATCATTTGAAGAAATATATTTTATTGAATGGATAAATTTAATCTTTCAATGGGACCTAGTCAGTTATATTTATTTTAAATTTCGAGTACAGTGATTTACATTTAGAACAAAAATTTAATTATAACTGGTTTTATCAATAGTGAAATATGCGTGATAATAGGAATTAAAGATATAATTATAGTCATTTAAAGGGATTTTAAGGAATCTTATTAGTCTGAGGGGAATATATGATCTTTTACGGGTACTTATCATTAAAATATCAATCTTTAAGGATATAGATATTTCAGGGAAATTTGATGCTTTCTAGACGATATTTGTAATAATATGAATTAAGGGTTGAAATAAAGTCATTTAAGGGATTTTAAGGAATTTTATTAGTTTGAGGTGAATATATGATCTTTAACAATTATTTATCATTAAAATACCAATTTTTAAATATTGATATATTTAGGGAAAATGATTCTTTTTATATGATTTTATTGGAGAATTCACTTGGATATACCAATTATTGCCATTTAAATGAATTTACTGGTTTGTTAGATGTTATCATTAGTTATCTAGTCTCTTTTGGAATTTAATGATAATTATTTTTATTGTAGATTGCTGACTTTGATAATTGTAATGAATTTATACAGATTTTTGAATATATTGAGCAATCAGTCAATCAATTTGAGTACATGTATTACTTTTAAAAAAAAATAATTAAAATTAATTTTATTTCAATTAATTTATTCAATCTAAATCAAATATCTACTAGATCTTATTTCAAAATTTTTATTAATTTATTTTCTTAGTTGATTCAACTTGAATGATCAGTATTTTTTTTATTTACTTGACGATTAATGATTAGAATTCTTTCTTGTCCATTAATTACATTTTTATAATAATTATTTGGTATATTTTGAATAATTTAAATTTTTACAATTATTTAATCAATTTTTACCAAGTTATTGATGTCTTGAGTTCAATTAATTTTTCATCCAATTTGTCAAGTGATGAGCATTTTTCTTTTAAAGATCTATTTGTTAGTACATAATTGTTGGTTGTAAGTAGTTGGTTGTTAGTACTTGGTATCATGTTGACTTTTTAGATTTTGATAAGAAAATAGTGTATGCGATGAAGAATATTTTGTATTTAATTGCTATTATTTTTATGTGTGGTTAGTTGATTGTTGGTATCTTGTATTTGGTAGTTGGTACAGTGTTGTTTACTGATTGTTGTTATATAGTTGTAGGTTGATATTTGTTAATTTCTCGATGGGTTTTGATGGTGGTTGTTAGTACATGGTAGTAAGTGTTTAGTATTTTGTTGTTTGAAACCTAGTGGTTAGTACATGGTAGTTAATTAATGAGTAGGTGGGATTGAGTGTGACCAATATTCCAAGTGAAGAGGATTTTATTTTAAAGATCTATTTGTTAGTACTTGATTGTTTTTACTTGGTTGTTAATACATGTTCGTAAGTTACTGGTTGATGATAATAAGTCATTGGTGTCTAGTTATTAGTATTTAATGTTAGTACATAGTTGTAAGTATTTGGTTGATATTACTTGATATTTTGTTGTAAATACTTGTTACTGGATGATGGTAATAAGTTGTTGGTGTCTTATACTTGGTATCTTGTACTTGGTAGCTGGTTGGTAGCTACTAGGTGGTACTTGGTTGTTAGTATCTAGTTGTAGGTATCTTATACTTGGTACGTTGTTGTTAACTGATTATTTTTATCTAGTTAATAGTATGTGAGAGTTGAGTGTGACAAATACCCTTATGACCAATACACTTACGATCAATACCCACAGGGGGTCAAAATATCTTGTCGGATAAACTCAGACTATATATAATAAATCGAATTAACAAAAACTATTTATTGAATAAGCATGCAATTTTTACTTTGTAATAATAAGTCAGTAGTAATCAATTAGAAGAAGAATGTTTTGCGGTGGAAAAAAAAATAGAACTTTATAGTGTTTCGTTGTCATTTTAAAATATTTAAATTATATTCAATTCCATGTGGTGTTTTTAACGACTTGAGTTGACAATTATTCTCATTCATATTTGACGCAAATCATCATTTTTGTTAAATTTAGACATTTTACTGAGAAAAAGTTTTCTACTGATTGTAATTAAAAGAATATTTTGTTAATATTCTAGTTGTAAGTACCTAGTTGATGGTAAATGATATTTTGTTGTAAATACTTGTTCCTAAGTTACTGGTTGATGAAAATAAGTGGTTGCTGTCTAGTTATTAGTATTTAGTTGTTAGTATTTGGTTGTAAGTATTTGGTTGACCTTTTAAATTTTGACTTAAACATATTTGATTGTAATGATTTACAAACAAATAATGTTTTCCCACAGCCCTTGGATCAATAATTTGATATACTGCATCATTTCTCGATTCCATTTTAATTAATTTAATCTAATAATATTATTTATATTTGCTTTAATTAATTGTTATACGTGAATAAAAAATATTCAAATTTAATTACATTATTAATGCTTAGCAATATAAAATATTATTATTATTATTATTTTTATTAATATTTTATTATTATTTTTATTATTATTATTATTATTATTATTATTATTATTATTATTATTATTATTATAATTTGCATCTAAATTATCTTTAAAAATTATTTCATTAAAATTTTCATTTCTCAAAACCTGACTACCATTCAAACTTTTTTATATAATAGATTAAAAATTATTACTTTAATTAAAAATTTATGCCCATAAAATATATCGACACCTTCAAATAGCCTCCATCTCACCCGTAAATGGCGTATGATTGGATATTGCAATAATAATAACATCACAAATAATTATTTTCATTGCTTTTAATGAATTATTTCCACTTTAATAATGAATATTATATTATAATTATATTTATTTATTATTTGATAATATGGCAGCGTATGTAAGGCTACTTTATAAAGGTTATTTGCTAATCAATCGCTTCTGCTTTCGGAGCAAGATATTATATTTGATGGCCCATTAAAGCCATTATGACTGTTGCTGGTAGCAATTGCTATGATTATTATTGGCCGTTCTAGTGTTAGTTATCTAAATTGATAAATCATTTGGCTGTTGACAAAGCAATTTGCTGCGGTGGCTGGTAAAGGGCAAGATCATATGATAATGCTGTCACATCGATATTGGCCATATCAGACCAGCAGAGAGCTATTGTATTCTCACCCCGCTAACGGTTCCATTGACACCTCATTCTGTGATCTCCTGCCTCTCACTAGAGCTCTCTGAGGCAATTCTCAATGGCATTTCATTCATTGCTCCTTATGCAATCCATTTCACATATTCAATTAACCAGATCGCAACTCACCAAATTTAATTGATATTTCATTATATAAAATTTAAATGTTTACTTTTGTTCGGCAATCGATTCGGCATTTCCGCTGCAGCAATAATTTCAATATTTCTGAATGCCCATAGCTGCTAGCATAATGAATTGCTCTCCATCCCTGCAATTTATCAATTAATCATTTATTTGCATCGATTATTTACCCATTTGCTCTCAGATTCCATATCGCAGTTGCTGTCAAGCAATAACCTGGCAATATCAACAAATCCATAAAGGCAAGCAATGTGAATGGGCAACCAGCCCTGAAATCAGAAACATTAACCCAATAATTCACATTGCCAATCAATCTCACATTAGCATCATTAACAATCCTATGCATAAATTCTCCCCTCAAATTATCCCTGACGCCCTCCACATTTCCCCTCATCAAGTGCGCCTTGAAACATTCAAAATCCCTGCAATGCAAATTATCTAATGCAAATCACAATCAATATTTCACCCCATCTTGATATTTCCTTTCTGTTTTATCTATCAATTAATTGCAAAATCAATAAATTCAATTATAAATTAATTAATAAGTTCAAAATCAATAAATCTAACTTGCTAAAATCCAAATGAAATCAATTAAATAGCTGCCAATCAATTCTCAAGGCCAAATTATAAATTTGAAGCGATAAAACAAATCAATTGCAATCAATAATAAATGTAATATATATAATAGAATTGTCAGGCTTGATAAAACTGATATTCAATATTCAATGCGACAACCGAGCGATCTGAAGGATTCCCCCGATGCGGCAATTATTATCAATGATTACAACATTCCAGGCAGCTGCAAATATTATTATTATTATTCGCTGGCAACTTTCAAATAATTTCCAATTATAATTTGCAAGCATTACACAAATGCCTAAATATCATTTTAAATGCTCAATTTTATCCACTCAAATCCTCATGCTAATAAATATCAATATTAATAACAATTTTATACAAATCATTGAATTGCTTTATAATTGATGATATTTCATAACATCGCATATAATTGTTACATAAAATGAATTAATTAATTACCGTATATACTCGTGTATAAACCGATCCGTATATAAGCCGAAGTGAGTTTTTATAGTCAATTTTTTGTCCAAAATCAAGTTAAATTAAATATGATTTTTTAAATTAAAATTAATGTTTTTTTGGCTGGCAAAAAATATTGGTTTTTGTTACCCGTATATAAGCCGAATGGAAAAAATTAGCTTAAAAAATTGCCCAAAATTTTTCGGATTATACACGAGTATATACAGTAATTAATTAAATATTGAATCAAATAGAAATTATATTAATAAATACAAAATTGAAACATAAAAAATTAAACATTTGAATTATTAAAAAATCCAACATAATTATATAAACAAATATACAAAATATTATAATGGGAATAATTGCAAAGATTTCCTTATAAATTGCAAATCACATTAACGCAAAACAAATATATTTCACTAAAACTGGAAATAATAATGCTTAAATTAAATCAGTAAATGTTTAACAAAATAAATCGTAATATTCTAGAAATATAAATATTTTAATTTCAAATATATAATACATTAGTAAGGAGGGAAACCACGACAAAATTTCAGATAAAAATTGATGGAAATTGAAATTTGTTAACAGTATCATGGGAAACGGTTTGAATTTGCTGGGTTTAGTAGGCTGACTGGATAAGCTTACTTTATCCATGGAAACTATCTGGCATTCATTTACATAAAAGTAATCCCTGACTTGGCAACGTTTTTTAATGTACTAAGTTCGGTGCTGATAACAAAAAGTGAGTTTTACAATAAATATTTCTAATTCTTTGACTAATCTTTGGTTCCTAGACGACCGTCAGAAGGTGTGTGTCTGAATGTCTCATTCGCGTTCCACCTCTTTTACCTGTCACAACACAATCATCTACTGAACTTTGTTCTCTATAGTATGCTGCTTATGTTTCCTTTGTTGTAGAACGAGTATAAAATTATTTCAAGCTAAAAGCTAATGTTGCAATCGACCAGTTTTGTAACTTTGCCAGTGAGACACGTTGGGTGAGATATTTTTACTCATGAAAGTTCAGGTCTACAGCAATATATCGAGGTTGAATTTTAGATATCTGTAATGACACTGAAGATATAGGCTGATTCTCTTCTTGTGCTAGAGCCTTAATGAATGCGACCAGTTAAGCGATCCATCGTTCTTTAGTACATTGCCCACACATTTTGTACGTTTTGGTATAATGATTTCTTTTGGGATCTATGGAGAACAGAGTAGTGGATGTATTTCTACAAGTGGCCTTATGTTAGATCTCAGAATTTTCGGCTGCCACTAAATGGTGAATCGGCATTATTTTAATTGATATTTGGTCAGATATTTTCGGCAAGCGGCTTTCCAATTCGCCATGATTTATGTTGATATTTCATGAAATTCTGTTGCGCTTGACTCTTAGTAATAAGATTATCTTCCTAACCTTGTCGTAGTACGAGCTAATTTAATTTAACAGAATGCTACTTGTGGCTGAACAAATGATATGCGAATCTCTGTTGACTTATTTTTGCACTTCACCTGAAATTCATGGCAAAACACCTCTAAAAACTATGACTTGGACCGAAAATCGTGCTTCAGTTTTTCTACAACCTGTTACCTTTGTAAAAAATCTATTATTCGCAAAGTTCGAGATTATGATCATTTCTCTGGCAAGTATCTTGGTGCTGCCTGTAGTAAATGTAATATTTCTCGGTGAATTCAAAAGCAGCTTCCTGTAGTATTTCATAACTTGAGGGGATATGACCTTCATCATATTGTTGAGGTCCGTAAATTAAAAAAAAATTAAAAAAAATTTAAATGAAATTTAGGTTAATAATTTAAATAAAAAGTAAGTGAAGAAAAAAGACAAATAAAATCGGGATCATGCACAGACTTGATAGTAAAGGAAAGTGTGATGGAAACAGTATTAGAAAATGCCAAAAGCAATTACGAAAGGCAAGAATCTGGAAATTCGAGAAAAATCAATAAATTGTAAAATCATCGAAATCGAATTGGAAAACGGGACAGGTATAGATTAGCTAATGGTCAACAAGATGATGATTAGGGATTTATCAGAAAATGGTTAGGAAGGGTCGAAAGCATTCAAATGTGTAAAAACAGAAAACGTTAATTAATTAATTAATTGGCTAATGGAAAACCCGAGCTAATGGGAAACCCGAGCCAATGGAGAACCCGAGAGATAAAGGAAACCCGAGCTGGGTAAACAAGAAGAAAAGTAAACAGAAGGAAGATTTGGGCCCATTAGCTTGACACAATGATTAATTGGAAAAGAACAAGATGATAGTGCGTGTAGAAAGGCCGGACGGGCCATTAATTATCTTTGTTCGTTGGACCATTATGGGTGACAGCCGAAGCAGATACCTGGAAGCAAATACCAAGTAAAAGATTGGCTCGGCAATAACCATTTGTCATCCCGATTTCGAAGAGTATATATGGAAGGGGAAAATCAGAGCAAATCGGCATTTTGCCTCAGGTAGGGTAAGAAGAATCGAGAGTAGTCGAGAGGTAAAACGAAATTTCTAAGTATTTTATTAAAGCTTTTGTTCATTGTCCCACCGAGTGTTGAAGAATATGATTTTATTTCTATAATATAAGATTTTCTTTTTTCGATAATATATGAATGATGTTAAATTATGGCATTTGATGCTGTTATTCACTGTCTCGTCGTGTGTTGAAGTTTACGATTTTAATTCTATAATATAAGACTGGTGTGATCATCATAATATATAGAAGTTGTTAAATTATGGCGAAAATTTAGAGACTTTGGGGATCATTTCCATGGAAACTATGCATTTCTTCTATATGAAGACTATATATTTTCGTGTCCGTTATAAAATTCTGAGTTGGCCTGGATAATCTCCCTGGGGTAGTGGTGTAGATTTGACATGTTGTGAAAGGGACAAATCCATCTACTATGGTATATTATTCAAGACAATGAAACAAAATTCTTATTTGATTTACAAAGTATTATTATTATTATTATTATTATTATTATTATTATTATTATTATTATTATTATTATTATTATTATTATTATATATACGCCAGTGCGCAGTGAAACAACGAGGTGTCATTGATTAAGACTGACTGCAGGCTGGATAAGTCAGATAATACACCCGTTTGCACTGAATAAACGCATCTATAATATGGGTTGGTATGTACAACCAATTATTTTCGCATCATCGATAATCAATGAACTTGCAGTAGACCTTGAGCACAGAGATCTGATTAAAATATTGAAAGAAATTTATTAGAATAACAATAGTTGAACCTACTTTAATCACTCACTCGATAGGAACCGATAACTGGAAAATATCGCTAGGGTGGTCGCGTAATTGTCAACCAATTTCATCTCCGTAGGTAATATAATTAGTCCCTTAATCAAATCAAATAAGTTTTTTTCGAGTAAAATGATTTTAGTAAGTAGTAGACATGATCTGAGTTTCCTAATCGTTAATAATAAAGATAAAAAAATCATTCTGAATGCTTTGATGTGATACGTCAATAATAATTTCTCAGGCTAAAGATTGATTAAAATTCTTTAAGAATTAACTAATCGATGACTACAGGTGGAAGTGCTGAAACTTACACCACTCGAAACCATTTGCGAATTATAATTTAGAATTTTAGAGTAGCTAGATATTATAAATCACCCTTGTAATTACGCTAGATAATCGTAGGGTAAAGCTGAAGTAGGACTTCCACGGTGGAGTTTTTTTTTGACAAAAGTTCTCGGGATCGAATAGGACTCATTGTCTTGTTTAACTTTCGTTGACTTGACCAAAATAGAGGCAGATGGAGCACATTATAAATTGATTGGGTAATACACTCAACTTAGGGTAAATATATCTCTAAATAGTCTTGTAGCCTGTTCAGCGTAGGACTAACTTACGCAATTATTAAATGCTCTGTGCAAACCTCTCCATCTTGGGTCGATAGGGCCAGTGTCAAATGAATATTAGATTTCGTCTACTTACGGTTAAATTGAATAATGCAATTAAAGATCGTCTGAATTTCCAAATAAATTACCAATTTAGATAATTAATATTGTAGTTATATTTTAATGAGCCTAAAGGCTAACCTTATCAACAATGCGAATTCTCTCGTGTATGAATATATGTGAAACTCGATTCTTTCTCTTCAAATGTGGTTGAATGATTATGGGAAGCGACCAGACATTTCTAAACGCTGTCATCTACCCGTTGTTATTCAGTGGCGTGCGGTCCATATATGCAGGGTGTGCACTGCACACCCTGGCAAAATTATGAAAGATAATAATTTTCTGCAATAATAATATAATGTATACATTATACAACCAACAAAATGTTTTATATCAACACATTCAAATATTATGTTGACTTGCTTGCTTGTATTCTGGTATTACGTGCGGTACTAGGTTCTGCACCACGTAGCTCAAAAGCAAACGAACAAAGAAAGTTATGATGTGTGCGCATTACACACTAATAGAAAATCACACTTCACATATATGGACTACTGGATACCTGCACTTGGTATCCGAAAGTATACGGTTTATTAAGCGTTGTATTAGAACAGCAACCTAAAAGCGACGTTATAAATTAATTAATTATTCAATAATTATTACTGATATATTTTAGGCACGCAATACAATGAGACAGGATAGATTAAGCAATTTATCTTAAATAAAAATAGAAAAAGAAATGTTACACTTATTACAATCAAAACCAGAGTTTTATGATCATGTAATTGACGATTTTCTTAGTAATACGGATAGACGTATGGATTTTGTGTACAAATAAATAATAAAAAGTTAAAGGCATCTTTAATGTACATTTTTATGGTTTATTATTATTGTTGTTGTTCTCTGCGCACCCTGCATGAAAACCCACCGCACGCCACTGTTGTTATTCCATAAATTACCATCATTACTTATCTATTTCAGGAATGTCAAAGAATACATCAACCACCACATCTCTCTGGCCATGTTTCTCATGCACCGACAAAAACGCGATCATTAAAACCCTGCAGACGAAAATTGACCTACTAAAGAAGAAGACAGACCATCTCGAAGGGACGTGGTTCACGCCCGCGCAAATGAAAGAGATGTGAATAAAGTTATCACGGGTTGATGCACTGCCGTGACAGTCTAATCGAGGAGAGTCGTACTCAGCGGCTGCTCATTAAAGAACAATCCGAGGCTTTACACAAGGTTTATGTGAAAGCGACCCTCACGAAAAAGATTGTAACCATGCCGATCACGGAAGATAATGTATTCCCTCTACATCATCAGACAACGGCAATCAACCAGCCTTCAGAGAAATCCTCCATTAGCGCTTCTGTCGCCATCCACATCTGAGATATGTGTCACGGGGTTCAGTCAAGCGATCCCAAAACTCATGCCACTCACTGTAAAAGACGCACCTCCTATACCGCTGATCAAATCAAAACGCCGGCTACAAACTCGGTCGGAAAGAAATAAGAAGCGGAAGATCCTGCAAACCGAGCGGGAAGCGAAATTAATCATCGAAACGGTGCAAGTCACTCTGCTGGAACCGAAGGTAGCTCTAACTCCGTCTCACCTTTTATTCCGAGTTACACCGCTGTCCAGTACCTCTTAGGAAGAAAACGCGAGGGAATTTTTCGATCTGGACAAACTTTTCGCCGGAGCCTCTCATTCTAAATTATGAGACTCCACGCGCATCCGAAACTATGAACACAAAACTAAATGGAAAAATCTTTTATTATGTTCTCTATTTAATGGTGTTACTCTGAGGGGCGTATGACATAGATTCCATTGTTCTCTGTTTGTCTGTCACATATTATACACTCTTATCAATAATTTGCATTCATGTAGGGTTGTTTTAGATTTTTCTTTTATTTTGAATGTTTGAAGTGGAATGGGTCTTGTAATCGTTTAGCTATTGGTAAAGTGGGAAAGCGCAGGGCGATATTTTCAATAAGCGAGACAAGACGTAAGACCTTCTATTGACAGTCAGGAGGCGGGCAAGCCGAGATGTGATGAAGGACTAGTCCTAAGGCAGGGGCTCACCTGCTTCACTATATCCCGCCATCATGACACAGTACCAACATGATGTGAATCATGGGTGTCATGGTGAGAAAGTAATCATGGGGGTTCTGACTAGCGGCCGACAAAAAAGAGTTTGTTTAATTTGACTGACCTTCATCCCCTGGCAGCGAATGAATGTGTGTTAACCCAGTCGACTACCCAACAGCTTTGTCAAAATCTATATTAATATTCACCTTGTTATTATCCTTGATCCTTCCAATAAGTTTCACTGCGTTTTGAATATCTTAGACTAGTCTCGGATTTCTTCTTAAAATCCCTACCTAGAGCAAAAAAAAGCATTTGAATGTGCTAAAACAGAAAATCGTTAATTAATTAATTAATTGGCTAATAGAAAACCCAAGCCAATGGAGAACCCGAGAGATGAAGGAAACCCGAAATCGGTTAACATGAAAAGTAAACAAAATAATACAGCATGATTAATGGAGACAAACAAAGTTAGGACTATTATGAAGAAATAGCAAAAGGAGCCAATTAATCATGATATGGTGCAAACAATGTTCAAGGAGCCGGTTGTCAAATCATTGTCAGATAGGAGCAATCAGGTCAAAAACCGATTAATCAAAGTGATTATTCCAGTATAAAAGCAAAGTCGAAATTCAAAATAATCGGCATTTTGCCTCAGCTAGGGTTAGAAAAAGATTAGCTAGGAAAAGGAAAAGATGAATGAAGGAGATTAGGGAAAAAGGAAATATAGAATAGGAATACGAAAAGGTGAAAAGAAATCAAATCAAATTAAAAGGAAAACGTCGGTCAAGAGAACATAAGGAATAAAAAGGTGAATATTATCTTTTGTCAAAGCACCAACACCGAGCGGAGAATCGGTCAAACTTGTAAAACTTTGGTGATTGATTATTGATAGAAATATATTTTTGTGATTCAAATATACGTTGGGTAGTTTATTGTTTTGATTAAAAGGACAAGAGGAGTCAGATGTTACCGACTTGAATTAGCTAAAACCCAACATTATTATTGTTATTATTTTCTTCAAAGTTATACAGTGAACGCTCTATATAAGCAACATTCTTTATAAGCAACCACTATACAGGCAAATTTTTTGAGTTCAACTGTTCTGTATAAGCAACGTATTTTTTTCGGAACTAAAATCAGCTGTCCACGACTAATTAATTTTAAATTGTAAAAAATTCTGTTATTGTAATATGTTTGTGTTGCCAGTATTGAAGAATAGTTACGTGAATTCTGTTTTTTCTGTAAATTAATAAATTAACATTTTTTTTGTTTTCAATTCAGCCATAAAATATGAATCAGAAGAAAAAAAAGACGTTCTATTTCGTTAAAAGATAAACTATTCATTTTAAAGGACATTGAACATGGTAAAAAACAAAGGCCGTTTGTAACGAATATAAAGTTGCTAAATCTACAATAAGTAGAGTAAAAGAAAATAAAGAAAATTTAGAAAAAATATGCGCATCTAAAACCTACGTGAATCAGAATAAGATTAAGCGAATGAAGACAATAAAATATAGTGAAATCGATGATACAGTGTTTTCTTGGTTCTTGGAGCGGCGAAAATAAAACGATTTAATTTCAAATGAAATGATTAAATTAAAGGCACTTGAAGTAAATAGATTGAATAATGGTCCTGAAACATTTGTAGCAAATGATGGATGGTTAACGAATTTAAAAAAACGCCATGGTATACGGATTTTGTCTGTTTGGGGAGAGAGTATGTCTTGCAATGTGGAGCTAGCTAATTCGTTGAAAAGTAATTTCAAAATGATATTGCTGAAAATGGCTTTATGCCTGAACAGATATATAATTGCGACGAAACTGGTCTCGTCTATAAAAGCTTGCCCAACATAACTAATGTTTCAGATTTTGAAAAATCGCCTGCTGGGAGAAAAGCAATGAAGGAATGAGTAACAATTATGCCATGCGTAAGCGCTACAGGTACGCATAAATTAGATTTGATGATGATAGGTGTGAAAGTAATTAAATTGAATAAGTATTTAATTTCCAGATTTAAATAGATTTAAATAATATAATTAAAGTAAATAATAAAATTATAAATTTAAATAATAAATTAAATAATATATTTAAGAATGATTGAAGATTAAAATTAAAATATTTATTGAATGCTTGTGTACGAATATTCCCTATTCAAATATTAACTCATGCTTGCGAAAATATCCTCTAAGCTAAAAACAGTGATTGTTTTACGCTACAATTTAAATGCTCACTATTTTAATGTATTTGCACACTATAAATGCTAACTATAAATAATAAATGCTAACTATAAATAATAAATGCTAACTATAAATAATAAATGCAAACTATAATAAATAAAAGCTAACTATAATAAATAATTGCTAACTATAAATAGTAAAAAATCAATTTAGCAAAAATCAATTTAGCAAAAATCAATTTGATAGTGTGCAAAAATTATTTTTTAGTTTGCAAAAATAGTTAGCAAATGTTAATTTTTTAGTGTGCAAAATGGGATTATTTAGTTTGCATTTAATTAGGAGCCTTTGTTTTAATAAGAGATTTTTGGGTTGTTTTTGAAAAATATAGTTTGTTGTTTTGTTTTTAAAATATGGATGTGATTAATTTAAGAAACCAAACATCTAATAATAGGGAAAACGAAATCTCCGCGTTGCTTCAAAAATATGGAGTTGCCAATATATTACAAATCATCTAAAAACGCTTGGTAAACTTATACACTTTTTAGCGGCTGGTATAATGAAATATTTATACCTTCAGTAACTCGACACTTGGAATCTACAAACCTTCCAGTAAAGGCCTTTCTCTTAGTAGATAATGCAACCTGTCATGAGTCTGAGGATAATTTTAATGGTTACCCGAATTTCCAAGTTATGTCGCCCCCCCCCCCCCGAAATAACACACCATTATTGTAACCATTAGATCAAAATGTGATAAAAACACTAATACAACGCTAGCGCAAACATTTACTTGCATGTCTTGCAGCCTTAGGTGCAGAAGGTGGAATAGTTTTATCGCTTAATAATATAAATTTGAAAGATGTTATTTATTTAGTAGTGCAGGCATGGAATGATATTCCGTGTCAGTTATACAAAATTAATTCTGATCACCTTTCAGAAGAAGACGATATTCGGTATTTATGATTGTAATTTGGCAGATACCGACAAGTGGGCAAGCGAGGCATATCATTTATTTGACCTTAAAGAAAATCCAGAATTAGAAAATGAAACTGAAAATGATAATGAAAATGGTTTAGAGCTGCAGCTAGGTGAGAATATGGATAAATGGTGAACAATATTAGAAGTTTTATTGATATTATGATATAAAAATTAATAAATAACCAATATTAGGTGGTCATTTCCTCGAGAATTCATCCTGTGATGCTTTACATATTGAGTTGCATTTTATTGACCATAATTCCAATTCATAGATGCAATTTGATGGAAATTTTGAACTAAAATTCTAAAAATCTTTCTTATCTAAGATTTATAGAATTTGTTTCTTTTAGTTTAGCATTCTCATAGATCTTTCAAAAACGGGGGAAATCTAGCTCGTTCAGTCAGACTTGAATACATTGAATCAATTTATTGTCCATTGGCTGATTTGATTAGTCATCGCAGCAAACCAATGGCAACGCGATAATGTGTGCGCACACATACACTGAATCTATACATTGATTCCATTGGCAACTCAACATTCACGGACACACTCTAAATCTGTACAGAAGTTGAATCTTATGACGTCATTTGAAAAAATTGAATCGCTGGATCAAGAATGCCGATATAAAGAAGGAATTTATTACAATCTGCCATCTGATCATCCGGAAAAATTCTCAAGAAAGATAGAATTGCAACATTTAGAAGGACTTTTGAATAATATGAAGCGTGTGGAAAATCAAAAAGCTGTTCGAAACGGTCAGAAAGGACTTCCATATCCAGAGTTGAAAGTGAACAGAAAATCCACTCAAGATAGTTTTATTTGTAGATTCTTGTAGATAAATTATTTTCTTTGTATCAGCGATGATTTTTTTAATAAACTTTTTCATTTTGAAATTAATTTATACCAAGGCAATTTTGGATCCGTTAATTTGGAAATATTCGATATCATCCAGCGTTAAATAAATTCCAGGCATTTTTAATGAATATAATGAGAAGGTTTTATGAAATTCAGGTGGATTTATTTTACAAGACAATCATAAATATGATTAAACTAGTCGATTGTATTATTATAATGAATTAGAAATCAATAAATATTTTTTATAAATAACTAAATTAATTCAAAATCAATTTATTTAAACGCCAACAGTTGCATTAGCTGTGATTATTCTTATATCATGCATTGGTTTTTCATTTGAGTCGGTTTCTACAAGGCCCATCTGTTTCACAACGATCATCCCTGATGCTATTCGGCCAAATATGGTATGAGAATTGTCCAACCATGGTGTGGGTATTAACGTAATATAAAACTGAGATCCGTTAGTATTAGGACCAGAATTAGCCATTGATAGAATTCCGGCACCTGTATGTTTTAATTCAGGATGAAATTCATCTTCGAAATAATGCCCGTATATAGATGCTCCGCCATTACCAACTCCAGTTGGGTCACCTCCTTGAATCATAAAATTGCGAACAATACGATGGAATATAGTGTTATTATAATATCCTCTTTTTGTTAACTGATAAAAATTATTACATGTATTAGGAGCGTGATTCCAGTACAATTCTACAACAATTATACCTAAACTGTAAATATTATTAAATAATAGCACTTAAATATTATAATTACGTTGTATTAAGAGTAATAAATGGAGGCCTTTCAGAAGATTTAACTACTTTTAAATTTGTCATTTTGAATAAAATTTAAATATTATTAAAACAAATTAGAAATATAAATTAAGTTATTTTTAAAATATTCTCAAATTTTAACTGATTCATGTTAAAAACATTATATAAAATTTTATTTTATTTATTTAATTAATTTTTTATATGTAGTAAAATTTGGACATCTTTAATTTTTTAGATATTTCATTTATTTGAATTATAACAAAATCTCGAAAATTATATTTTTAAGCAACAAAAATAATATTAGAAATAAGTAAAAATTGGTTAAATTTAAAATTAAAAAATTTAGAAATACAATTCTGAAAAAAATTAATATTTTTACAAATTAAATAAAATTTGCAAAAGTTAAAAATTGATTTATTATAAAATTCGCCTAGCAGACGTTTAAAAGCCCAAAAATATATTTAAATGATCTAATTGAATAACGAATATTGTCCGCTATATAGTATATGGTGAGTTACATGTGGAAAGGTCTTTCACCTCCAGGCACTTATTCGACCAACGCTTTTCTTTAATCGGCCACTAGACACGCGTTGCAAGCGATGTTAGAACTGCGATTTAGCGGGTGTCTGTCGGCAAAATGTGAGCTCTTCAACGAGAACAGCTAATGATCCAACGAGTTGCTTCGTCTATAGGCTACCGTAGTAGGTGTCTATTGTCCCTTCATCGTTTCACCATATATTTTATTTATCACTCGCCGCTATTTACTTCAAACTTTCATGATAAGATCTTTCATTAACTGGATTTCATAGAGTCAGATAAAATCTCAAAATCATAAAATTGGAATTTCCTGACGTTATATTAACAAAATCAACTTACAGTATTTTGGGATTATTTCGCTAGATATCTTACAAAACTAGATTTATTGTTTAATCAAAGTCCGAGTGATTATTTAGTTCTTTTCTTAAGTAGATAATTGTCCTTGACCTCAAGAGGTAATGATATCACAATTTAATCAATCATTCTTTAAATTTCCAACTTTAATACGACTGATTCTTAAGAAAATGGTCTTTCTAATATAATTAATTATTTAAGCTATAGCGCTAAATCAAAATTAACATATTATTATAATAAAGCAGTTTATTTATATAATACTGTTGAGGTTTTAAAAGTTAATTATTAAATTATATAGTTCAGATTAAAATGAAAGCCGAAATTGAATGGCGGTCAAGCAGAGAAGCAATGGCAAAGAAAGATATGATAAAAATAGAACTATAAAAGGGTACAATCAGACATGAAATGAGAAAATGCGTAAACCTGAGGAAGTGGAATAAAGTGAAAAGTTATCGAAATTGATGCTGGAAAACGGAGAGGAGTAGATTAGGGGATGGTGAAGAAGACAGTGAGCAAGAAGTTGTTAGAAAATGTGTAGAAAGGGTCATAAAACAGACAAATGTGAAAAATTGTAAAATATTAATTAATTAATTAATTGGCTAATGGGAAACCCGAGCTAATGGAAAGCCCGAGCCAATGGAGAACACGAGCGATGAAGAAAACCCGAGCACGGCAATTTGGAAGGGTAAACAAACGAGGAATTCAGAGGGCAATTATCCAAACAACCGGATAAACGAGGGTAAACAAAAGAAGGGGAATTACGAAGAGGGTCAACAGAAATAGCCAATTAGGGAATGATAACTAAAGAAGTCAAAACCAATTAGGTCAAAAATGAGGCAATTACAACGATTATGGGAGTATATAAGGAAACTCAAAATTTACATAATCGGCGGTAGCCTGTAGAGAAGAAGAAATAGACGCTAGGATTTCTAGGAATAAAATAGAAGAAAAAAAGAATTATAAGAGGAATCAAGGAGTCGGAAAGGAATATTAAAAGAGTTCAAATCAGAGAGCGGAATCAAGCAAAAAGGTGAAACTTAATTTTAAATCGTACAAGGATGATACTTTCAGAGCGGAGTCCGATCTGAAATTGTGTGAGAATTGTGATTAACCAACAGTGTGATTAATTGATGAGAGTTGTGAATTGTTATAAAACAAATAAACGTTGGGAGTTTGTGTTTATTGATTTTGGAACACGTGGAGTCAGAGTAACCAACGGTTGATTTTGATATCATAAAACCCAACAATACTGCATTTAATATAATCTTTATTTTTCTTGGCCTTCTTTTCGACTCGAACATGAAGTGTAAATCTGATTTCATAAAAATATAATTTATAAGTAGCACGAAATTATAGATCATGAATTTAACTCCCTAAAAATATAAATCGTGAACCTATACTGATATAAATTACAACTCTAAAATAGTTATATATAAATTATAAACTCGCACTGACTATAAAAGTATAGATTATAAATTTAAAATATGAATTATAGGTTCATGTTGACTACAGAAGCATAAATTACAAATCTAAATGAGTTATAAAAATATACATTATAATTTCGAATTATGAGTTTGCTTTCATAGAATATAAGTCATGTAAAAGAATAAATTACAAATTTAATTTCATAAAATATAATTAGGAACTTACATCACCCCTAAATTGTAAATTATAACTTAGAACTATCTATAAAAACATAAATTATAAGTTTATAAGTTTATAAATTCCGTTTGAAATTGATAAAAAGATTTCAGTTATTCCAACTCCTGGTAGTTGTTTGGCGGATTTGAGTGTGTTGAGGATACTTAAATAATAAAATAAAAAATAATTATTGAAAGCGTAAAATGATTGGGGAGGGGGAAATGATGATAAATGAATGGGGTATTGTTCTGGAACTCAGTGAAATAAGAGTGGAAGAGATATATTGAAAAATGAGAAGGGAACAGAGGAAAATCAATAAAAACCTACAATTGAATAAAAGAAGGTCATTCTAAATTAGCAAGTACAAGCGCAAAAGAAGAAAAACAAAAAGCCAAACAAAATTAAAATTATCTTGTTATCTCGATAAAAGGACATGAGTAATCTGAGAGATGGGATCGTCGAAAATGTAAAGATGTAAAATAAATTGTTGAGAATCAAGAAACAATTGGAAGAAACTTGCATATTGAATTAATAAATTAGAAGTAGTTGAGAAACTCATATCAAGTTAAAGGCTATCAGATCCATTTTACGAATCACCCGTTACTGGCAGTAGTCAAGTGGTTGTGTTCTTGGAGTATTATTATTGTTGTGCTATTCCTCCCGAATGGTTGTAATAAGCATTTGAAACATTTGAGATGTGTTAAAAATTCGTATCGTCGAATTCGTTATACTCAATTGTGATAACCAATAAAGTTTTACGTCGTTATTAAATAAGACTCTCGGAGTCACATCAGTAATTGGCAAATTATAATATACCCAACAAAAAAAATAATAATTTATTTCCTAAATTGTGTTATTCAACATATTTGGTACTATTGAGTACGATGACCTATTTTAATTATAGAATACAAAAAAATACAAAAATATAAATTTCGAAAACATTTCAGTTAGATGAAATGAAAATGCCCTTATCCCTATCCGGTGGCTTCATGGATTTGAGGAATTTAAATTATTTTTAATTAATTTAGAATAATTAATTTTTGAAATATTATAATCGATGGCGACAGCCATATTGAAATGAATTCAATTATAATTGTAAAAGAACCTTGGACGGCCTGATGAAATTCAACATCACCTACAAGTTGCTAGTCGACCTCATCCTGATCTGGACAATTTTCCTCATGAACGTCATATTCATTGGCACTTTTTTTGTGCGAAATAAAGTCAAGAAAAACGACATTAATAAATCTTTCTTTTTTCTATCATTAATGCACCTTCCAAATGGACTGGTAATCTTGCCGTTGAAGTTAGTACAACAGATAATGGCGCTAAATAGAGACATGATAACTCCAGAGTACTGTCGTAACCTTTTGACCATGGCTTGGCTTGGAATTCAGTCCACAACGATTGCAGTGACATTTTTCTGTTTATACCATCTCTATTTGACCAACTCATCGGTAAAGAATCTCTATTCAAACAAATTCTATCGTTACTTTTCATTTGGAATTCTAATGCTATGGGTGATCGGTTCAGCGCTGGTCACTTTCAATTTTACCTATTACTATTCAGAGATCAGATTTAATAACTGCGTGATCAGCAAATCTGCTACTGCGACAGGAATGCTTATTTTGATAGTATTTGTGGCGCCATATACTTTATGTTTGGTATGTTATATTAAAATCTTTCCAGTTATTAGTTGGCTATCCGACATGACTTCTTTCTCTAGGATATCTAGCCTACAAAAGGAAAGCCACTCAACCTTAAATACCGATCGTGATAGTCAGGAAAAGTGTAAATGGAACCGAATCTTTGATTTTTCAAAGCGATCCAGTAAGTTATCGAATGAAGAAAAACTTAGTAAAGAACCATCTATTGGAACTAACAATGAGTTCAGTAGTTCCCACAGTAGCAACACGAATTCCAACAGCATGAATAACAATGAGTTTAGCCAGGCAATGACTGATCCGATCCTAGAAAAGAAAATTACGAAACTGCTGCATATAGACATGGAAAAAGCAAACAAAAATACACATACACAATCATCAATTGTTGTTGGGTTTGTTTTCATTTCATACTTTGTTTTCTGGGCGCCGTTTATAGCGATTATCCTAGTGGAGATGATGTCGAGAAGGTTTATGGTGAGGTATATTAGTTGGACGATCCGGCTGGGATTTTGCAACTCGTTTGCATTACCGATAATGTTTGCGTTTTATCTCAAATTGCATAAGCCGGGAACGAAAAGGGGTAAAGGCTAACCGTTGGCACCTGCATTTCATTTTCCAACGTCTGCACTGTTGGAATTTTAATTGAATATACATCGCATTGACAGTATTTCGAATTTGTTTTATTGAATTTGAAAATTATATGTTTTATAAGTGAATGTGACATTTACCTCGTGATTTTAGTCTTAAGGGGTGACGACACAATACATGGAGATATTTTACCCAACCGCTGAACCTTTTACTGACAAAATCTGTTTCAAGGGACAGTCTTGTTTTATCATCAAGCAAAGGTTAACGAAGTGAGTACTTCCGTGTTATCTTACCCCCCAAAAGTTAAATTAAAAAAGAACACATAATTATTATATTTATTTTCTAAATCAAGTTTCAAACTCAGCAAATGTTTGTAAAGAGTTTGTAAATGGTCATCCAGGTGGCCAGAAAATCACAATGTCGTTGAGAATAGTGTAGAACACATCGGCACTGTTACTTAGAACACTTTTGCGCCACATAAACTCACATAATCACATAAATCACAGATAGCCTTAATACTTCTTGAGACCACTGATAATAATGTTCTGAGTCATGTTGGCTTTTCACAATGATTATCTTCATGTTGGTGAACCCTACAATAATTCTTGTCCATTTCATTTCTTCATCGCAGAGACATTAAAATATAGTGTTAAAATAAATCTTCTTTGATTAAAGACAATCCACATGAAGCATGTTTTGGTAGTCGATATGGTTGCCTTCAATAATTTGTTCAGTCCGATTGACCAGGAAATTGATGCTGTCAATTATATTCGCTGTGACTAGTCCGTTTAGAACGTTTTCAATAAATTGAGCCATTTTTACAATAATTTTTAATATACTGTTTTATTTATACTACTGTTTGTGTGTGTACAATATGATTCTGATTGGTTGATAGACTATAAATGTAAAACATAATAAATTTTATATGATACAACATGAATACTATATTTATATTGGTAATTAGTATAATGAGTGTGTACTCACACAATACAACAATAACGGCAGTCTTTTAATAAATCAATGTGTTTGTCCAAATATCACCAAGTTGATGGATATTTTATATATTATTGACAAACTAAAATGGGCAAAGCATCCAGAAAAAGGAATATCCGAAAGATTTGAGAATTTAGAAAACAGGTATGACCTATCATTTAAATATATACAAAATATTAAATGTAAATTGATTGATCATATTGATGATTTCAATAAAAAGAATAAAAAGAAATAAAAAGAATATGAAAATTATTGATAAGAAACATGATCATTTGTTAAAAAAAGATTAATTTAATAATATTCGAAATTCGAACAATGAAAGAATCGATAGAAAATTTGAAAACCAATTCAACGTTACCAATTTCAAACAAGATGGCAGCAAATATGAGTACATAAATATTTAGATTGCCATTGTTAATTCTAAATTATTTTATTGTTTAAAAAATGAATTGATTTAAATTACCTTTTGTTTGATATATTATTATTATTATTATTATTATTATTATTATTATTATTATTATTATTATTATTATTATTATTATTATTATTATTATTATTATTATTATTATTATTATTATTATTATTATTATTATTATTATTATTATTATTATTATTATTATTATTTTGTAGCGACATATTATCGGATACTAAAATTTTTGCTTTACTAAAAAAAGAAGTCATTGTTCTAAAAAATAGATGATGAGTCGTGTGATAAGTCATTATCTTTGTTCTAAAAATAAATGATTCATTGTCTTTGTTTAAATGTCTTTGTTTAAAAATGATGAGTAATTGGTTTTGTTCCAAAAAATGATAAGTCATTGTTCTAAAAAGGATGAGTCATCGTCTTTGTTTAAAAACGACGAGTCATCAGATCAGTGATCGGATCAATGATAGGATCAATGATCGGATCAAAAATGTTACTAAAAATAGATCCAAAATGTTACTAAAATAGATGTCTTTGTCTTTGTTACTAAAAATAGAATGACCTGGACCTAGTTACTAAAATAGAATGACCTTGATCTAGTTACTAAAAATAGAATGACTTTGATGAGACATCGATGAGTCACGTGACCCTGATGAGTTATCTATGAGTCATCGCGGGAGGGGGTATGTGATGAGTCATGGAGCACACTTCCCTCTACTCACTAATGTTTTGCCTGACTTGTCTAATTTGTCGTTTCGGTTTTGTCTCAATTGTTGTCTTTATTTTTGTCTCCATTGTGTCCACCAGTTTCTCTTTATATAACTTGTTTTATTGGTGGCACAGAGATAAACAATGTTTTCAATTTTTCTTTCTTCCGCATTTCCAGACTGTTCCCATTTTATTTCTGACAGATGTCGAGATATTTTTTCCTTTTGCCTTTTTTGTTAGACCGACTTCTCTCGGCAATTAAGATATCTTTGACAAGCTGTCCATTTTCGTCTTGTCGGTTTTGAAATTTGAAATTCCTTTTCCCCTTTGTACTAATTTATAAGTACTGATATTGTTTTTCAAATGGGAAAAATATACAAAGAAAATTTTATCTTAAAATCCCTTTCAGAAAATCCCCTAAGATTTAATAAATATAAACTATTATAATTACTTTATTAATATTATTTATTATTTATAATCATTAAAAAGCAAATAATTACGCTCCCGTCATGATGGATGATAACAGTGGGGTATGAGTTACCGATTTTATCGCATTTATAATGTTTTTAATTCAATAATTTTTATATTCTCGGTTTTTTCAGCTTTTATCTATATTTTCTATTATTTTATTTCTCTTCCAATTTATTTATTTCTCGCAACTTTTTCCTATTTTTCTCTTATGATTTAAATTCTTCACATTTTCCTTGTGGTTTCTTCGTTTTTATTAAATGAATGGTTTATTCTTCTAGCTTCTGCGCAGCATAGTTATTGGCCTCTTGTTTTTGGCCGCCCAGAATTTCAGTTGGCTGACAAGTAGAGAGTAGTGTTGCCACCAAGCTCACTTGCCTGCTCACATCCAGTCACTATATACAATACCAATAAGGCCCACCGCCATGGGTAATCAGGGAGTTAGTGTCAATATCCTTGTGGTCATCTGAAAATAGGACACCTTTACTTTATTCCTAGGCGTTGCTGCAATCTGGTCTTCAGGACTACTGAACAATTTGAGGGGTACATATTTGTCAAAAATTAGTTTTCGTAAATAATTTCTATCGACTGATTTAATTTAATTAATTGATTCGTATGGCAAAGGCGTGTGGACCGATTCTGGTGCTTATTAATTATAGCTTTGTGGATTTTTAGATAAGTATCTTACCTTATAAATGACATTTGGGCACATTTCATCTACTACTGCCCCCTGGACGTAGCCAACGAAACACTAACACTCGGCCTGAACTTGTGGCTGCTATTTATGAGGGGTCTCCAATATAACCAAATCAAAAGGAACAATCAGTTCAAAAATACATGTATTCATAAAATATTACTTGCCGTAGTGAGCCGTTACACGGCCTTAACAAGATCTATATAAATATTATACTATATAATATAATATTATATTATATATAAATGGGCGGTCATTAGCGAATAAGGATCAATCAGAACACAATTATGGCCAATCAAATATCTCCTATAATTGCACATTAGCTGGAATATCGCAGTCTACTCTATCTCATTCCAAGAGTCAATCAAAATTCATGCAATCAGCTAATACTTCTACTTAGCAATCAGGCTCTATTAATCAATCTCAGACGAGTAAAGCAAATTCGATGCCATGTTATTATTATCAAGAGTAACTGTATTCGGCCCCGAATAGTTTTAGTGTTGACTCTCATAGACCAACATCTTCATCCATTATAATTCGCGAAATATGTAACAAATCCTGACAATAATATGAACCCGAATAGATTTGTTATCCAACCACTACACAAATCACTTATGATCCAAGAAATAACTAACAAATAATTTGATTGGGATATCTGAATAAATTAGAAGCTTGATAATTAATTGTTACTTTTTATGATTAGTAGTGAACAATTAAATACATTTTATTGGTTAATCAAAGAATACCGTGTTTTTGAGTTATAATAAATAAATTATATTTATTTATGGATATTAAAAAAAATCATGTTGTTTTACTTTTTTAAGTAAATACTATTTTTTGAATGTATTCTCTTGGAGTTAAAATTTAAAAGTGTAAATTATTTAAGAAAATTGTAATTTAAAGAAAACAATAAAATGTTTCCTCGTTTGTTTTGCGATCCCATTAATATTTGTGATTTCGTGATTTCATCATCTAATTCTATAAAAGCAAGGAAACCAGAATTGCTTAGGATAAACACAACACTTGCTAATGATTTCTCAAAATTGTTCAGTAGAAACTATGAGCATAAATTATTTTTAATTAATCTTGGCCATTACCGATAAAAATGTTTATATTTTTACTTTTTTATTTTTAATTTATTTTAAATTTCGAAATATTTTTTCTTATTAATAAATATTTTCAATTAAATTTCTCAATAATTTATACGCTGTTTTCAAATTTTGATTTAAATAATTTTATAAAATTTTAAAAATTATTAATTTTATTTTTTTACAAAAATGTTTTGAAATTAAGTTACAAATAAATAAGAAAAACACAGAAAAATTAAAATTAATCTTAAAACCAATATTTATAAAATATTTGTTTATCTACATCAAAAACCAAATTTTAAATATTTGTATCATTGAAATATCCAATTATCCGATCGTGGATCATTCCCATTATATTTATAACCATAACGAGATCATTAGGTCAAAGCCAAAAACCTCACAATTGCTGAATAATACATTAATAACACATTTAGCGTTACCCAGTAAAATTTTATTCAAATCTTTTTTTCTTAAAAAATTGATTGAAAATTTTTTGTTATTTTGTTAAAAAGTATTTGAAATAACAATATTGACTTTTTGTTGAATTTCTATTTTTGCTCTGATGATTTTGAATTCCTTTCTAATCGGTTCAAATAAATTCTAATGTCAGATAAAATTTTTAAAATTAATATTTTTTAATTTTAATATTTTATGTAAAATATTTATTTTATCTTTTGATCTATTTTTAATTTGGATTTATTAAACTTTCCATTAAAATTTTACTTTTTGTTATCAAATTATAATTTAAATAATTTTGTAAGATTTAAAATAAATGAGAAAAACGCTGAAAATTAACATTAATTATATTTCGAATTGCGCTCAAAGCTAAAATACAATATTTATAAATTGTTTGTTTATCTACATTAAAATATAAATTATAAATATTGAAATTGTAAAGGTCAGAGGAAATAATTAATATAATAAGTATGATTTATGATTTATGTTGTAAAATGTTGAAATATTTTGATAATTTTGTTAATTTTAGATAAAATGTTTTCAAGCATATGGGAAATGATGAAGAGAAATAAATTTGAATTTGATAATGCAATCAGTAGTGAATTGATATGCAGAATTTGCAAATGTTTAATGATAAAGGCTTGCAATGCTCCTTGCGGTTGCCGCTTTTGTTCTGATTGCATTGAGCATTATTTGGATGGAAACGATAAATTCTGCCCAGGAGCAGCAAAACATTGTGGAAAGAAAATGATAAATTTTGCAAATGATATTGTAGTAGACATTAATGCTAACAGTCGGATTTCAGAAGTCGTAGTGAAATGCCCTATGCAAAATTGTCAATTCAAAGATGAATTAGAGGTGATGGAGAGCCACATGAGAACATGCAACAAGCAGTCAATTAGATGCCCATTCAATAGAATTGGATGTGAAATAAATGAGGTGGTGAAGGACGAAATGAAAGTCCATCTCAATGAGAACAATGAATGCCATAGCAAATTATTGATTGATCATATCAGTAATTTATACAATGAGATGCAAGCATTGAGAGATGAGAATGTGAAATTGCGTGAGGAAATTATCAATATCAATGTACAATTTTATTTGTAATTAATTTAATTGATATTTGTGATTGTAGGTGAAATTGTGCAATATTGAAAGGAAAGAGACGGAGAACAGAGGGGATATAGAAGACTCGAATGAGGAAATGGTGGTAGTGAAGAATGAGAATCGCTCATTGATATTGGAGATGGAGACAAATATTGAATCAATCAATCAAGTTTTAATAAATTACGGATTTTGTGAATGGCAAATTGATAAATATTCACAACGAAAAAGATTTGAATATATTTACAGCAAGCCATTTTATTCTGGTCCAACCGGTTACAAAATGTGTTTGGGGCTGATGATTGGGGGTAATGGGGATGCAATATGGGTTGGTTTCTGTTTAATGCGTGGGGAAAATGATGAGCAATTGGAATGGCCGTTCAAACAAACGGTGAAAATCGATGTTATCGATCAGACAAATGACAACATTTATAAGAGTCAGACAATAAATTTTTTAGAATGCCCTGATCATGTCGGATGGAGGAAACCGTCAAAGTACAGAAATAATACAATTCGCATTTATTATGGTGATGACTCATTCAATGAATTTGCATCCAAAAATAATAAATTGCTGCTCAGGTGCAAAATTGAAAATTTATGAGAAATTTAAAAAAAACATTTCAATAAAAATTTAATTTATTTTGGATTTTGATCTGTTTTATTATTTGTGTTGGTGGATCAATTTGTCTGGATCAGTTATTGATGCATTTGTCCAATTATAAACTGATTGCAACATTATTGATGCTGTGGATCAGCTGTAACCGCATTTAATGTTGATTGGATCAAATTGGATAAGCATTAAATGAGCATTGTGCAGATCCAGTTTTTGATCTGTTTTGAATCAATTTTTATTGTTGCTTTGAATTGTTGTTTTGAATTGAAATATTTTGAAATTTTTACTTTTTCATTTTATATTCAAAATATTTATTTTCTATTTGGAAACATTTTTCATTTTTATTTTCTTTCCAATAAATGAAATTTTTGCATTTTAATTTCCCCTCAATTGTTACGCTGCTTTGATTACAAATTCAGATTTCAATTGGTATTTTATATTTCTCATTCAATTTCCCTCAAATATTAATAATATCGGAATTGCCGCCAGAAATAAATGAGAAAATCAATGAAAATTAGCATTATATTGATATGAAATTGAATTATTTATTGAACAGTTGTCATTATGAACATGCAACACACATCATCAGGGCATCTCACAATTGCTGTCATTATCTGATCTATTATATCAATGCGGATCAGATATTATGGCAGCCATGTTAGATTTCTATCAGATAATTTATTTGAATTTATTATAATAATATTGCAATTGAGCATTTCTTATAATTGAAGGTGAAAATGCGTTTGATAGAATCCCTTGAAGGCCAGCCAAATTATGATATTGATTATCATTACCGATAATAACAATTCCATATTTATAATAATATTGCTAGGTTCAAGGCAAATTTACGCCTTTAGGAGTTCCTTGAAATCTCCATCACATTCCCAACAATAATATCCATAGAAACATTGAACATTTCAACATCAAAGCGTTCTGTAGAGTCACAAAGTCTCTCATTTTCACTGAGTTTATCAAATATTTGAACGCTTTCATTTTACATTTCTTCATGTTTGTCTATTGTTCAAAATAAATGTTTTATTTAAATGTGTTTTTATGAAAAGAATTTTAAATAATTTTATATTAAAATGAAATCTCAATAAAGCAAAGCGAAAGCTCCAGCCTAACTGAATCTGTAATATATTAGTAGGAATATGACCAATCGCATATTTGGCTTTACATATTTTTATATTTATTCAATTTTATTTTTATATTAATATTTATTTATTTATATTTATTTATTTTTATATTTATTCAATTTTTTTAATAAATATTTCCTTATTCTTATAAACGTAATACGAAATAAATACAATTTGGCAACATTTATGTAGCAATAATAAAATATTTATTTTACACCATTTCCAAATTAGATCTGTTATAAGCGGAAAAATTCATTTGACAGTCAATTTTTCATTTTACATTTCTTAATGTTTTTCTATTTTTAGTGAATTTTCAATAATTTGTTTACTTGAAATCTCAATAAAATGAAATTTCAAAGCTCATGGGATATTTGACTGTTTTCGAGACATTTTTGTGAAATTTCTTTGAATTTTTATCTGTGCATATCAATGTGAATGGTGATGTCAATGTGAAGCAATAATTGACCTGTGAAATTTGGTTTGAGAGCCATTTTACATAAATTCTTTCGAGATCAACTACCATGTTTTTTCTATTATTAGCGGCTGTTAATATTATTTTTCGGCGAAAAAAGTGGAGCACCTCTTTTATTTCTTTACCGATTTGTTGAGTTTTATGATACAAAAAAGTCGAGCGTTAGTTACACTGACTCCACGTGTCGCAAAATTGACAAACACAAACTCCCAACGTATATTTGTTTTAAAATAAATTTAGAATTCTCAATAAATAATTACAACCTTTAGTTAACCACGATTTTGCTCACAATTTCCGCTCGAACCTCGCCCTGGAGAGTCTCGACCTTTTGCGATTTAAAAATAAGTTTCACCTTTTATTTGATTCCGCTCTCTGATCCGAACTCCTTTAATAATAATAAAAGGCGCTGACTTTTTCCATCCAAACGAAGTGCAAGAATACAGGTAACCCTCTGACTTTCATAACCTGTTGAAGGAATATAGAATGATGATGTCCCACGAATGTTTACTGTTGTTTGCGAATCTTGTCCCATAAATGCAGCTGTCTCATCCATTGCAAACATATACGACAATTGCTATTCCTGAAAATCAATATTATCAACAAATATATTACACATTATTAGTATGTAGCTAGGAGCACATCTGATTGACCGTTTGTTGCATGTCCTCATGTAGCTTTCCATCATACCCAACTCAGTTTTGAATTCACAATTTTGCATTGGGCATTTAACAATGACCTCAGATACTCTTAAATTGACTGGATGATCCACAGAAACATTTTTAGTGAAAAGAATCGTTTGAACTTGACAATATTTTGCTGCTCCTGGACAGAATTTATCTTTTCCATCCAAATAATGCTCAATGCAATCAGAACAAAAGCGGCAACCGCAAGGAGCATTGCAAGCCTTTATCATTAAACATTTGCAAATTCTGCATATCAATTCACTGCTGATTTTTCATCTTATTGGCTGCTTGTTGCATATTCTCATGTGGCTCTCCATCACCTCTAATTCATCTTTGAATTGACAATTTTGCATAGGGCATTTCACTATCACTTCTGAAATCCGACTGTTAGCATTAATGTCTACTACAATATCATTTGCAAAATTTATCAATTTCTTTCCACAATGTTTTGCTGCTCCTGGACAGAATTTATCCGTTCCATCCAAAAAATGCTCAATGCAATCAGAACAAAAGCGGCAACCGCAAGGAGCATTGCAAGCCTTTATCATTAAACATTTGCAAATTCTGCATATCAATTCACTGCTGATTTCATTATCAAATTCAAATTTATTTCTCTTCATCATTTCCCATACACTTGCAAACATTTTATCTAAAATTAACAAAATTATCAAAATATTTCAACATTTTACAACATAAATCATAAATCATACTTATTATATTGATTATTTCCGCTGACGTTTACAATTTCAATATTTATAATTTGTATTTTGATGTAGATAAACAAACATTTTATAAATATTGTATTTTGGCTAACAACTTCTTAATAATTCAAAATATTGCAATCTTAATATTTCCAATTTCTATTGTTGCTCTAATGATTTTGAATTTCTTTTTATCCTGATCAAAAAATTTCCAATTATTCAAATTTCCTATAAAATATTTACTTTTTTATTTTCAATTAAATTTCTCAACAATTTTACTCTGTTTTCAAATTTTGATTTAAGTTACAAATAAATAAGAAAAACACTGAAAATTAACATTAATAGAATTTCAAATCTCAATTTAAACTTCAAAGCAATATTTAAAAAATGTTTTGTTTATCTACATCAAAAAACATATTTTAAATATTGAAATTTCAAAAGTAAGAGGAAATAATTATTATTTATAATTATAATTTATGAATTGTGAAAACCTTTGAAATATTTTAATAATTTCATAATGAAATATTTAATTGATTTATTTTCATAATTATTGATTTGAAACTTATTCATAGAATTTTTAACATTTTTCACAGATAATTATTTTATTGATTTATTTATTTTGCTACAAATTTTCATTTTCCGATTGATTTATTTTAATTATTTCATAAAATTCTTGATTCAAGATTTAGATTAAATTCTAATTTATATTCTCATTTATGAATCAAATTATCTAATTGTGGATCATTGCCATTATATTTATAACCATAACGAGATCATTAGGTCACAGGCCAAAACCTCACAATTGCTGAATAATACATTAATAACACATTTAGCGTTACCCAGTAAAATTTTATTCTTTAATTACATCCATTTATTTAAACAAATTTAATAATATTATTTCATTTCCTCCTGCCGAGCCCAATCTCCCAGTCTTTGCGGGGCTCTAGGAATTCCATTCATCTTTACAAGGCCAGTGGCGTAGCTAGATATTTCGGGCCGCTATGCAATGAGTCATAGATGACCCCTATGCAATGAGTCATAGATGTCCCCCCCCCCCTTTACTGCATGCACAAGTGAAATAGGTACAAAGCACCATATGGCCCCCTTTGGAAGCATAATTGAATTAGACCAGGGTTTCCCAAACTTTTCCTGTGACGGAACACTTCGCAACTCTCGAAATTTTGATGGAACACCTTGTTTATTTTGTACGGTATGAGACCAGTGGCGTAGGCCTACCCAAGATGTTTTTAAGGGGAAGGGGAGAGTGTTTATTGAAAGAAGGGCTTATAGTTACAGAGGAGATTTGCGCTGCAGGCAAAACATTTTTTGGGTCCTCTTTGGAAAGACGATTTAATTAAATAATTAGAGCTCAATATACAATATGACAGTATAAGTCGTTATACAATGATAGTAATGTATCAGGGACAAATGTGTATAGCCGACAAGCGACCCCGATATGAATGGGCGATTTACTTAGATAACTAAAGTTGCTTGCTTATACAGTATATTATTAGCGTGGCAGAGGCAGAGAGGGATTGCATAAATAGGTAAATAATGTACTTAATGCAATAAGTAAACAAAACAGTGGAGCTTTATTACATAAAACCATAAATCGATCATTTGAAGGTTCCTGTTGACTGGTGCCGAGCGTGCCGTTGTTTGACCTTGTTTTCTGAAGAAAATTAAGGAAACTTGGAAAAAGGCCCCTCTGTCTTGTGGCCCATATGCATTGCTTACTCTTGCTATATGGTAGCTGCGCCACTGCAATGGGAATAACTTCTTCTGTCTGATCGTTGTTCATGTCTGGCATTTCATCTAGTGATAACGGAATTTCCTTCTCCATTGTCTCATTTAGCCCCTTTGGAAATTGCTGGTTGTTACTTGCTCGTTTCATGACCGGGTTGTAGTCATCTTCTGAGATGACTCATGATGTATTCCCGTCCTTTGGCATGAGAAAGTTTGACAAAAAGTGTCATTAGTTAAGCAAGATTTGTAGTCCACAACTTTACCTTGTTGGAATGGAGGTATTATCGGTCAGCGTATTAGTCTCCTAAAAATCATTTCTAATGGAGACTTACCTTCAAAATCAGCAGATATCCGATGATAAAATAGCATCTTTTGAAGAACCTAGTCAAATTCAGTATGGCATTGACTTACCTTCCAACATTTTACACCCCTCTTGGGGGGTTTGAACTGCTCGTTCAGCTCTGCCATTTGCCATTGGGAAGTATGGCGGAGATTCCATTTTACGGGCTCCTTGGTTCTCTAACCATAACATTAGTTCGTTTGATGTGAACTCCGGTGCGTTATCTGTTACGACACATTCAGGGATACCGAACACTGTTCTCAGACATTTGATAATGCCGTATGTGGTCCTCTCTTTCGTTCTAAATCTTCGATCCGACCCGAACTCGAGTTGACTATAATTAAAATATTGCCAACCTGTTTGGCGTATGCCCAGTCAAAATGTACTCGTTCGAATGGCTTAGTATTGGGCCATCGATGAACTGTTTTGATTGGATTTGATCGTTTGTGTCTTGACCAATGTCGTTTGTCATATCTGGCCACCATGCCACCGAGCTCATCATTCTGTTAGAAGTTTGCACTCCATTGTGTGTTTCCTTGTGGATTAAATTAAAAGCTTTTTCGCGAAGTCTCTCGGAAATAAACACTCTAGTGCCATTATACAGCATTTTGTGTCGATTGTGAGACTTTTATAATTTTTTTAAATTGTGCTTCAAATTGACTGCATTTGGACCAACTTCCACTTATCACTCGTTGCATAATTCCTTTCAACCGTTCATCAATCTCAAGTTCATTTATAATTTCTTTTGGATCTAAAACATTACAAAATGTGACGTTGTAAATTCATGGCGCATTCATTGTGTCGAAATCAACATTTTCCTTGCCAGCATCTTTGAATTTAAGCCTTGACATGGCATCCGCGTGTGGGATCTGTGCTCCCGGAATATATGTTATATCATAGTCGTATTTCATCAGTTGTATTGCCCATTTTGTTACCCGTGCTAAGACTTGTTCTGGGATTGCCCTGTCACTTCCAAATAAATATTTCAACGGACAATGATCGGTCTGAATTAGCAATTTTCTTCCTAGAAGGAAATGGCTCAACGTGGTTGTTGACCATACAACCGCTATGTTTGAATAATTACGTTCAGATTGGCTCAGAGTTCGGGGAACATAAATCACTGGGTAACCTTCTTGAGTTAGAACTGCTCCGAGGTCGTTCAAGGATGCTTCTATCGCCAGAGTCACTCCTTTTTCTAGGGAGTAATTCTATCTTGGATAGAGGATACAATTCCGTCTGGATTTTCTGGTTTATATGAACTTTGAAATCAACACACATTCTTAAATCTCCATTCTCTTTTTTTATCCATGCTACGGGAGAACAATTCATAACTGGATCTTTTGCATCTCATTTCCTTAAGACGTGATAATTCCTCTTTGATTCTTGTTTCTATTGCCAACGGTATGGTTCTTGCCTTATAGAAAACATTCCTGACCCTTTTTATTGGAATCATTGTGTTCTTTGAATTCCTTTGATTGTAGGAAGAAATGTACTATTCATCGTGACATTGTGATTGCTGGTTTCTGCTTCTAAAAGATCTCTTGAATTTATTAAAAAGAGAGCTTGAAAACTATAAATCAGTAATATATCGATGTTTGTTGATACTCACAAATCTTCGGCACTGTCTTTTTCAAATTCACTTGAAAAAGGCAGTGCCGAAAATTCGTGAATATCAAAAACATCGATATATTACTGATTTATGGTCCTCAAGCTCTTTTTAATAAATACAATGGAAAAAAAATCAGTGGTAAAATTGGAAAAAAACGTTCTTATAATATCGAAATTTTTGATAATTTTGTTAATTTTAGATAAAATGTTTGCAAGCGTATGGGAAATGATGAAGAGAAATAAATTTGAATTTGATAATGAAATCAGCAGTGAATTGATATGCAGAATTTGCAAATGTTTAATGATAAAGGCTTGCAATGCTCCATGCGGTTGTCGCTTTTGTTCTGATTGCATTGAGCATTATTTGGATGGAACGGATAAATTCTGTCCAGGAGCAGAAAAACATTGTGGAAAGAAAATGATAAATTTCAATAAGGATATTTCTGAAGATCATGCGATCAATTTAAGGATTTCAGAAGTGATAGTGAAATGCCCAATGCAAAATTGTCAATTCAAAGATGAATTAGAGGTGATGGAGAACCACACGAGGGCATGCAACAAACAGCCAATAAGAGAATAAAAAGGTGATTTATTGATTTATTGAAATATTTGAATTTGAGATTCAGTTGCAGCTTGAAATGACGAAATGCGCCAATGAATTTCGGCTGATAAAACGAAAAATACCAAATGACAAATATATAAATTACGGATTTTTTGAATGGCAGATCGATAAATTTTCACAACAAAAGAGAAATGAATTGATTTACAGCGAAGCATTTTATTCAGGTTCAATCGGTTACAAAATGTGCTTGGTGGTGAGGATTGGGGGTAATTGGGTTGTGGCTGGTTTCTGTTTGATGCGTGGGGAAAATGATGAGCAATTGGATTGGCCATTCAAACAATCGGTGACAATCGATGTGAACGATCCAGCAAATGGCAACATTTATAAGAGTCAGTCAATAAGACATTCAGATTGCCCTGATGATGCCGGATGGTGGAAATCGTCAAATTACATAAATGTTCCAATTGCTATTTATTATGGTGATTACTTAGTCTATAAATTTGCAGCCAAAAATGATATATTGCTGCTCAGGTGCAGAATTGAAAAATTATGAGGAATTTAAAAAAACATTTCAATCAAAAATTGATTTATTTGGCTTTTGATCTGTTTTATTATTTTCCTTTTGTTGGTGGATCAATTTGTCTGGATCAGTTATTGATGCATTTGTCCAAATATAAACTGATTGCAACGTTATTGATGCTGTGGACCAGTTGTAACCGCATTTAATGTTGACTGGATCAAATTGGATGAGCATTGTGGAGATCCATTTATTGATCTATTTTGAATCAATTTTTATTGTTGCTCATGATTTTGATTTCAAATATTTTGAAATATTTACTTTTTTATTTTATATATTCAAAATATTTATTTTCTATTTGGAAACATTTTAAATTTTCATTTACTTTCCAATAAGTGAAATTTTTGTATTTTAATTTCCCCTCAATTGTTACGCTGCTTCGTTTACAAATTCAGATTTCAATTGCTATTTTATATTTCTCAACCAATTTCCCTCAAATATTAATAATATCAGAATTGCCGCCAGAAGTAAATGAGAAAATCAATGAAAATTAGCATTATATTGATATGAAATTGAATTATTTATTGAACAGCTGTCATTATGAACATGCAACACACATCATCAGGGCATCTCACAATTGCTGTCATTATCTGATCTATTATATCAATGCGGATCAGATATTATGGCATCCATGTTAGATTTCTATCAGATAATTTATTTGAATTTATTATAATAATATTGTAATTGAGCATTTCATATAATTGAAGGTGAAAAGAAATCAAAATTCCTGAAAATTCACTTGAAAAAGGCAGTGCCGAAAATTCGTGAGTATCAACAAACATCGATATAATACTGATTTATAGTCTTCAAGCTCACTTTTTAATAAATTCAGTGGAAAAAATATTCAGTGGTGAAATTAGAAAAAAAAGTGCTTATAATATTAATTTATCATTATTATTGTTAATTACTATTTACTTTTAAATTATTATTTATAATTTGTATTAAACCGAAAATCTCCTTTAAAATACAATTGTGTTAAAATACAAAAATTGTGTTATTGATGTATCAAAAACATCGAGATATTTACCGATTTATAGTCTTATATATATAAATATTGATTGAAAGGAGGTCAGGCGAGAAAATCGAAAGAAATTATAGATGTATTAGTATGTATATATTGCCCCGGTGCCACCACTAGTTACCACGCACTGGTTAGCAATAGAGGCTACCTTCCATTACCACCGCCTTTTTAAGGTCAAGTCACAATTACTGATTTTCACGCTTATTGATTGTCGGGATCATTGATTTTAATTTTTTTTATTGATTTAAAAGTGTAATTATTGATGTTAAAGAGGAATTTTATTTTTTTGTTTTATCTCACTTCAGTACAGGGTTTGATATTTTAGAAGTATTATTTCGAAATAAATATACCCAATGACGTCACCTATATCTTTGCTGACCACAACATTTTTGTATCTCTTCAAGATTTTTCTGTCAAAAAATTAAAATTTTTCAAAAGAAAAATCTTGACTAGAAAAAGTATCTTTGAGATATTTGGAAACTTTCTTTTTGTAAAATATGGAGAGTTAGAAGCCCTATAACTTTACTGACCACGATTTGTTCAAAAGTTTATTGGAAGATGGTTTAAAATACAAAGTAATAAATATTTTTTAACTTAAATGGCGCCAGGTTCCTGGGACCTTATCATGCAAAAGGCTCTAAATTTTCCTTTGTAAAATGTTAGAGTTGTGAAAGAAATACATTTTTGTCAAAGAAAGCATTTTCATAATTTTTGAAAAGAAGGTTAAAATCACGTTCGGAACTCAGTCTAATTTAAATTTTTTAAGTCCTGCCATATGAGTTATCAAGCTACTCTCCTTTCAAGGTCAAATTTTTATTGATATAAAAGTGCATTTATCAATTTTTTTGACTAGTCAGAGGAGTATTTGGTTATTCCTTATATTGAGATATATTTTGTCCAGACATACTACACTATAAAAATGTATTCTTTGACTACAAATAAGAATTCCTACAAAAATTGTTGAAAAGATTTCTTTTCGATAGACTTTATTCATTTTAAGCAACATTTTTGGTAACATTAGGAACGCGACATAATTTTTCGAGACATCCTTCATCAATAATTTGCATCTTGATTCAACTATGAAAATTCCTCAATAACATTCTCAAAAAATTGAGATATTTTAATTGAACTTTAAACTTTCCTTATTAGTTTTCAATGGATATTTTGAATCTTTGTCTAAGATTTTTATGCAAAATATGAGATTTTGTTTAAATAAACTCATTTTTGTAATATATAGAGCCCATATGAATAGAGATATTAATACCAATGTTTTCGTTTTAAATGTAATTCATAACAGAAATCTCGAATCTTTGTTTAAAGATAAAATATTTGTGCCGGAAAATATAAAATTATGAATTATTTTCAAATGATTTTCAAGTCAACACAACAAGTTAGTAAGAAACATTTATTAAAAACCAAACTAATTTTAATGTAATTCCTCTTGATATTTATGTAGAGTGATACAATTAACTCGAAAAAAAATTTACTCAAATTAACATTGCAGTTAATAATTGTCATATCTTATCCAATAATCAATATACCGACGAAAGCACGAAAACTTGATCTGGAGATTGCATGGAGATTGTTGAAAATCTTGACCATCATCAGCGAGATCATTGCTGATAAGACGAAGGTTTCTGTTTCTTGAATTTATGGCTTATTTGATTTATTGATTTTGACTCGATTTAATAATTGCGAAGTTGAATAATTCATTGTTTCTTTATATATTGAATTTGTTGATTTTGGAAAAAGAAAGGATTATTTAAACAATGGTTTTTAATTTAATTTTAATTTAATTAATTTAATAATATATTTTTAGTTCAATTATTAAATTGATAAAAGTGGGAGTCAGAGGCACTACAATTTATACAATTCATTAACCATGAGATATTTATTGTTTGTTTTCTTTTGTAATTAATACATTCTTGACAATTATAATAACAACATAAAGTTTTGAGTATTTCGGTTTGTTTTTCACAGCCATATATCAAAACCCTATGATAAAAAATAATACTTTCTATATTGATTCCTGTTGCTTGAAATATTTTGTTGGATGCAAGTTCTTGTGCACAATTCATAATATCATCTTTGATTTCCGGATAAATCTCAACCACTTTCAAAATAACAAGCTCAACCTTATATTATAAGACAAGATAAAATAAATGATAAAATTTAAAATGTTACCAATTTCCGAAAGTTGAGTCATTGTAAAATAAATTTATTGTTAACGTTTCAAATATTTATAATTTTGGTAAACCAATCAAATCTTTTACATCTTGTATAATTTTGTTGACAATCGAATCATAATTTAGAGGTTATATTCCAAGTATAACTATTTTCCCGTTGGAAAATAAATTTATACATAAAGGTTTATAAGACTCAAGTCTTAACCAAGGGTATATTTCTGGCTAATATATACATTTTGTTTTCTTTGACAAATATTGCAAATTATTTCTTTGGTTGATATCAATTGTAATAGAAATGGGGGCTCAATATTGAAATTTAATATATTTTTTTTAAAAAAGCCGCCAAAAATTTGAACTTGAAAATGGGGGAGCTCGATAACTCATATAGAAGGGCTTTAAAACTTTTACATAAGACTGAGTTTCAACGTGATTTTTACCTTTTTTACAAAAGTTACGAAAATGTTTTCTTCAACAAAAATGTACTTCTCTCAAAACTCTAACATTTTACATAGAAAAATTTACAGTATTTTGTATGATAAGGTTTCAGGAATTTGATGCCATTTTAGGTACAAAATATTTATTACTTTGTATTTTTGACCATTTTACAATGAACATTTGAACAAATCATGGTTAGTAAAGTTGTAGGGCTTGTAACTCTCCATATTTTACAAAAAGAAAGTTTCCAAATATCTCAAAGATTCTTTTTCTAGAAAAATTCATATTTTTTGACAGAAATATCTTGAAGAGATACAAAAATGTTGTGGTCAGCAAAGACTTGGGTGACGTCATCCGATACATTTTAATCGAAATAATATTTTGAAAATCTCAAACCCCCGCGCTACAGTGAGAAAAAATTAAAAATTCCCTTTAAAATCAATATTTGCACTTTTAATCCCTAATTACACATTTAAATCAATACTTGAATTTCTATTTTAAAAATTTTGCAATTCAAAACCAATCAATGAACTTTTAAATCAATAAAATTAAAATTTTTAAAAATCAATAATCACGTTTTGACCTTAAAAGAGGATAGGGAAGGGCAACTAATGGTGGCTCCGGAGCCACACAAATACAAACTTATATTCAAATAAGGTCGAAATGCAAGGAAACGCATAAAAACAGAAAATTGTTAATTAATTAGACGAATAATAGAACAATTAATTATGAAAATTGATGATGAAAATTGTCAAATAAAGACAAAGTAGTTAAAACGCAAATAATCAATACAATACAATTCTTATTATGTAAAGGAACTAAACCTTAGGAACAATCGGCATTTTACCTCAGGTAGGGACGAACAAAATGACAGTAGATAAATCGAAAATTGTTAAAATTCGAAATCAGAATTAACAGAAGAGAAAAGAAAATAGAACGTGCAGAACCAAGGCGCCCACAGCAAGACCTTTCAAGTAGTCAGTATTGACATTTTATTGCGATATTCGAAGTTTTGTCAATTGTATATTTTACGAATTTGAATACAAATATACGTTGAGTATTGTTTGTCTAATTGTTTTTATAGAGCACGTGCAGTCAAAAACAGCGACTTTAATATATATCTAATTGAAAATTGATTAAATGAAATGACCCAGTTTTGTTGATATAAGTGTTAATCAAGCAGGACAGAAAGGCAACCGTATCATGTTTTTTTGTAAATATGACTGTTGACAAGCTGTAAAGGAATTCTTTGGCAATCTGGCTCAATTATGTTAATAGCTAGATTGGCATTGTTGAGTAATTTTTGTCTGCTGAAAACTGGGATATTTCAATCATAATTCCAATAAAATATTCATTCAAGCGGGGATAAAATATTTTTATTTTTTTTTGGTTTATTAATCTTTTTATTTGACATAGTAATAGGTTACTGTCACTATCATTTATATTCATTTGTAATATTTTATCTCAATGATATCTTTATAGAAACCGCATTTCAACAATGTACTCATATCTTATTAAGAAAATGAATATAACCTCGATCAGTTTTTCGGGTGGGGACCCGGCGTGAACTGTGAATTTGTGAGCGTTCTGTTGTGAGAGTGCAATAATAATTACTTTCGGCTTAGGGCTTACAATAAAAATTAAATTTTTTTTAATAAAATAATATTTAAGGAAAATGAATGCGTCAAACATATTAAATTTCATTGATGAACGTATTTTGGCGCAGAAATTACTAGCGATTGAAAAAACTCTCTCACTCTCTGTTGATGTCGGTTGAATCGATTTTTTTAAATTTTTCGACCATCAGCGATTTTGGTTATTAACGCCCAATATTTTCAACTTTTTTTTGAATGATGACTCGAAGTTGATATCGTCTGCATATTTGTTAGAGACCTGAAAGACCGCAGAAATTGATTGCTGCAATTGTTGTACTAAAGATGTCGATTCGGATGCTATTGGTTCGACTTCACTTTCAAAAATAATTTCTTCACCAAGTAATTCTTAAAATGCGTCATCATCATTACCACTACCAAACGATCTGCCAGCCAACGTAGTTGCCAACGAACAAGTCGATGCCTTAGACGAATATGGAAATTCCACTTTGTAAGAATTATTACAATGTTATTAATACTTTCCTTAAAGTAATACTTTTTTGCTTTATTTGAGTGAATAAAAATGCTAGTACACCTTCCGCAGTGAGTATCGTTGAAATACTTTTGCTCAGTTCTTTTACTGCCAATTCTGCCGGTTTTAATATTGTAATTAAATTACCCAAAACATTAAAGTTGTTTTCATTGAATAAATCTTGATTACACGCTTCTTCCAATGCATTTTTATGCTAACTTTAAATCGCACTAGACTCTCCATCATAGGTGTAAGTGAATTCCAACTGGTTCTACAAAACAATATAAGTTTAAATTTTTGATCCTCTTTTTCTTCAATATGTCGTTGAAATATGTCATTTCTTACAGGCAATTTTCTGAAAAATCTGACAATCTCTCTGTTGGGGTTAGCGAAAACCCGAAAAAGTTATATATAAAAAGAAAGCATAACAAAAAATGGGTAAAATCAATAAAACTTAATAAAAATCAAAAATCAATATTGAACGGGGTATCGGGTATGGTTGAACGTCAAATTGATAGACGAGTTCAAAAATTATAATGAAAATTTATTAAGGTGTTCACAGGGAAGTTAATGCGAAAAAACAAATTAATTAAAATTAATAAATTGTGAATGGAAAGTCCAAACCAATGGGAAGCTAGATTCCATGGGAAACCAGAGCGCCGAAATAAACCCGATGCGCAGTGAGACTCGAGTAGTGGGATAAAAGAAGGAATATTTTGAGCCCTAATCATTTGTAAACAAATTAAAACAATTAGAAAACACTCGAATATTGAGATAGGATTCTATAGATAATTGGCCTCTCAGAAACAATATAAAAAGAGAGCTCAGAAATGAGCAAGCCACGAGTTTGTCGAAGAGGGAAAATGAAAAAAGAGAAGCTAAGAAATTATGAGATCAGAGAAAGATGCAAATAGTGACAAATTGAAATTTTGATTTGACTTGTTGATTAATTCTCTGATAGATATAGGCTGGTGCTTAGGGTATTGTTTGTGGTTTGAATGTTGAGGATGTTGATAGACTGATAGTATATTGTTGTACGATTTGGTTGATGATTGAACAGGACGTCGGTGGAATGGAACTAATCTCCGGTAATGATCGATTGGTTGATGTATGATTGGTTTAATTCTCTGGTGTAGTTGGTGTTTGGTTGATAGGAAAGGTGAGGCTGAATGGATACTAACGTGTTTGAGTTTCTAAGGGCTTCATACTTGTCATAGGATCTTCCCAGGATCGAGTATATTTTCATGAAATGTGGGCTGAATCCTAGCTCTCTTTAGGTTGTTTTTATTGGTTTTTAGGTTATTCTTCAGGGATATTAGTATAAATTTAGATTTGCTGGGTTTCGTATAGGTACGCATTATTTTCTCGCTTTCAACTGATGATATAGCTTTCATTTTGGCAATTCTGGTTCTCGTTTCATTTTCAGATGCATGGACGGTTTTCATTGTCATTGGTTCTTCACCATCTCGAAAAGGTATCAATCTACAGTATCTATCTACAATAAACAGTAAAATCATTTAAGAAGAAGGACAAAATTCTCATTTTTTCAATTCTTTTGGGCTTTTTGAATTTAGGAAGCGTCATATTATTGAGATATCTTTTCGCTTTCTTCTTGAATTTGAAATCATATTTCATCACTACATTTGAATTGGTCTCTGTTGAATTTTTCATTCCTGGTAGAATAGGTTCAGATGAGGAAGTCATAGGTCTTATTTCGTCTAGCCAGTCTGGATCATTTTTAATTCCTTCAGGGTAGTTTGATATATAAAGTAGACCATTCCAGTGACAGATAAAGTCTTTGTCGAATGACTCAAAATAGTTTGAAAGCTTGGCCAGAATCTTTTAAAAACTGATCATATTTGGATCCATCTTAGGGTCTCTGGGATTGAAGGTTATGATTATGTTGGAGCTTTTTTCGAGCTTTTAGCGTAGTAAATTAAGAAGTGGCAAAGTCTCAGAGTGGATATGTTCCGGATCCAGCTGCTTTGAGGCTTCGATCTTCTTGATTTTTGATATTAGACGATCTTCAAAGGATGATTTGAAAGGCTTCTCGATCTGAGGAAGCAGTTTCCTATAGGCATTGTAAAATATATCGAGGCCTGAAGATTCATCATAGAATTTGAAAGTAGCTTTCCCAACATCCAGTAGCACCTCTTTCTGCCTGGTTCTACTGAATGTTATATTTGAGGCAATTTTTTCAGACATTTTAAAGATCTGAATTTCTGAATTTTGTTCCGCCTTTCATCAGGGGAGGGCCCGACTGTCACTATCATCTGCGCCTGTGTAGGGTGCATTCAATCGACTCTCACCTTGACGTTGTCAGTCGTTCCGATCGCGTAAACAAGTTTCGCTGATCATCGTCGAATCACAACTGGATAAGCCCCCAGCTCCGTTAATGAATCACCGTCCTAAGCGCAAGCAGATTTCACGTTCTGAAGGAACGAATCGGAAGGGAGCCAAGCAGGCCGCCAAAGCCGCTCTTTTGGCCAACACAATAGGTTCGACGGAGGTCGAACTTTATCCATAGGCTTACCGCGATAAATTAACCAAACCGAAAAATTCAACTTGGATGAACTTTTAAGGAGGCCAACGCTGACATTTTCTAGAAAGGCCTCCCAACTTGACTTAGACATCCTGATTTTTTTTGTTCTTTTAGTTTGATTTTATTCACTGTTTATATAATGCACTTAGTCTTATTATCCATGGTGATTTATTGAGTATCTTCGAGCACAACAAATAATCAGCTCGCTCAGCGGTTTCCTATAACCTAGTAATATTTGAAATAATACAATTTGTTATTAGTTAAAGTTAGATATCTGTTTGTTTAAATAATTTGGATTTGGCAGATTTCTGTGAATTAATTAAAACTTGTTATTTAGAAATTCTTTGATTAAATATATATTATTAGTTTGAAGATTTTTGTTGCAAATTTAAAGATGGATCTAAAGATGGATTTAACTGGCGACCACGCCGAAAATCAAAATATCAACGCCATTTCAAAATCGACAAAATCGCTAATGGAATGCCTACCGAAATCATGCCAAGACATGCTCACACTGAACATCAGACGATATGATGGACGAGGTTTAAAAGAAGCCGAAGAATAGATCAGAGATATAGAAGAATGGTTGCTGACAAATGGACAGCGATTGACAAGCACTTTCGATGTGTTATTAGTGGCAGAAGCAAAGACTTTGTGGGGAAACGTCAGAGAAACAGAAACAACAGATGTAAAAGCCAAAGCGTGGTTCTTAAATACGTTCACAATTACAAAATCAATAACTGACAAAATCAGAGAATTGGCAGCTATGGAACAGGAAGATGATGAAAGGTTTGCAGCTTTTGAGATACGGCTAAGGAAAGCTTTAGCTGAAGTTATAAATTCAGGACAATCTGAAGAAGATATTGTTCAAGATCTCATCGCAAATAAAGCACGCGATGCGAGACTGCGGGAGATACTATTGACGAAACCAGAAACAAAAATTGAAGAAACGAGATCATTGGCGAAAATTTTTGAAAGTAACAAAAATGGAAACCATAAAACAGAATTTATTAAAGCAATCGGTCAAAGAACATACGCTAGCGTGACTGAGGGAGGGAAGATGAGAATTCAAAAGAATACCCAAGATCCCATGCATACATCATCACAAAGAAGACTACCAGAAGACCAATTTAGTCACCACAGATCAAGAAGAGAAGAACATCCTATACGCGGACCAATACAATACGAAGGAAATAACCATGGTCGTCGAGAACAATCTCCAAGAGAACAATTCTTGAGAAATGCGAGAATCCCGAATAGCTCAGAAAGGAAGCTGCCAGCAATATCCATGAAGAATATTGCAAGGAGGCTGTACAATGAAAGTAGGGGACTACCACAAGCATCGGTCCCAAAATTAACGGTAGGTGATTGTTTTTGCTGTGGCGAAAGGGGACATAGAAGGTTTGAGTGTCCACTGGGAAATAAATGTCTGATATGTGGCAAGGAAGGACACGGGTTCCGAGATTGTTTTTCGTTACGGAAAGATGTTACACAACGATATCAAAGAATAGCGTGCGTAGAAGAAGAAGATTCAAAATCTGAAACAAGAGATTACACCGAGAACGGCCAGGATTTCAGAATGGATCACAGCAATATGGAAGATAGATACAATGTCCCTGAGAAATATACTATATTAAGAGAAGACGGAAAAAACATCAGCGACTCCATGGGTTTCATTTCGTCGGTGGAGTCAAGACAATAAATTGTGAAATAGGAAATGAACGACGAAGAGACGAGGCAGAAGAAGAGATGTACCAGACGAAAGATGGAAGAAATTGGAGTAAAAAAATGTTGAATAATGCCGAAACAGAGATGTTATGGGATTCTGGAGCATCAGTAACAGTTATGAGCAAGAATTTGTGGGAGAAAATAGGCAAACCAGAACTTAAACGTAGTATGATATTATTGTGCGGAGTTTTTTCAACTGGAGGTGAAGAAGCAATGGGATACATGACTATACCGGCCACGTGGAATCAGAAGACCAAAATGATCACAGTAGTAGTGGTAAAAGAGATCAAACCCGAATTCATAGGAGGCATTGATACAATGAAAGAGTTTGGAGTAAAGTTAATGAAAATCAATAATATAGAAACGTCATTGATAAACAAAATTTACACTGATGAAGAAAGAATAAATAAAGCACTAGTGGCGATGGCAGGTGAGAATAATAAAGATATGGAAGGAATGATCAGGGAATTCGGCGGAATTTTTATGGCATCGAAATTCGATCTGGGATTTACAAACTTAGTTCGACATAAGATGCGGATAACAGGAGGCCCAATAATGCAACATCCTCGACGTCAACCAATGCACATGGAGAAAAGGATTGAAGAACTGATAAAAGAGTTAAAGAAAGCAAATGTTATTCGGTGTTGCAAGAGTCCTTGGAATGCCCCGTTAGTGATAGTAGGGAAGAAATATGGATCTATCAGGATGTGTGTAGATTATCGTGGATTAAATTCCATAACAGAAAAAGAGTCATTTCCGATGCCTAACACCAAATTCTTACTAGACTGTCTCGCGAATGCAAAAATATTTTCGTCAATTGATTTAGGTCAGGCGTATTATCAAGTGGAGTTAGCTCCAGAAATTCAAGAGATGACTGCATTCAGTACAAGAGAAGGACAATTTTGCTTCAATAGACTACCATTTGGCTTAGCAACAGCTCCTGCGACATTCCACAGACTGATGCACACAGTGCTAGAAGGAATGCTATTCAAGGGAGTAGTAGTATATCTAGATGATATCTTGGTATATGGTAAAAGTCAAAAAGATCACGATGAGCTATTAAGGGAAATATTCAGAAGAATTCAAGTGGCAGGACTGAAGATAAATCCAGAAAAATGCAAATTCAATAAAACAGAATTGTGTTTCCTTGGTCACACAATTAACGAGAAGGGTATCCAGACAAACAGGAAGAAAGTGGAAGAGATCGAGAAAGCAGAAGTACCAAAATGTTCAAAACAATTGAGATCGTTTCTCGGATTAACGAACTACTATAGAAGATTCATCAAAGACTATGCCAAAATCGCCGAACCATTATACGCTGCAACATCTGGATGCGATAAAGATATAAGTTGGACTAAAGAATGCAATGAGAGCTTCCAAACTCTGAAGAGACGGTTGTGCGAAGCACCTATCCTTGATTTTCCAAGAGAAGATAGGACTTTTATCTTAGACACAGACGCTAGTTTTGGAGCCATTGGTGCAGTTTTGAGTCAAATTACAGAAGATGGAGAAGAATCTGTCATAGCTTATGGCTCGAGACATATGTCATCACATGAAAAGGGATACTGTGTAACCAGGAAAGAACTGCTCGCCGTACATGAATACGTCATGCATTTTAGAGAATATCTGTACGGGAAAAAATTCATAATTCGCACCGACCACAAGGCATTGGTTTTCATGAACACTACAAAAACGCCAATCAGTCCGCAATTCCAAACATGGTTAGCTAACCTGTCGGAATATGATTTTGAACTAAAATATCGGAAAGGCGAAGAACACTCGAATGCAGATGGACTATCAAGATTAAAAAGTATGGTTTGCACTCAGTGTCAAACAAGACATGAAGAAGCTAAGCAAGGAAAATCAAAGATTAGATATATATATATACTATCCAAAGAACAGAAGCTATGGAAAAAGTATGGGAACAACAACAAAAGGACATTCGGTTTCAAGAGCTGCGAGAGATATTGGAAAATGGATGTACACGGGAGAAAAAGAATTGTTTTCCTTTTAACGTAAAAAATACACGAATCGATGGAGGATTAATAACAGTAGAAAAGAACAAAAATATCTTAATGTTAGTCCCAGAAACATTTGCAGGCCTGTTAACAACAACACTACATGAAGAACTATGTCACATTGGAGTTAAGAAATTATTTCATTATATGGAAAAGATATTTTATTGGCCGAAAATGCAAGAAACAATCCAACTCTGTTTACGATGTTGCGAGATCTGCGCTAAGAGAAAGATCGATCAGACAAGAACCAAGGAAACATTTATTCCTAGATATAGCTCTGAATTCCTAGAACAGATTGTTATAGATGTGGCTTACATGGAAATAAACGCCATGAAAAAATATATGGTAGTAATGGTGGACCGTTTTAGCAAACTGATTTCTTTAACTGCAATAACAAAGCAAGACGAAGGGACCATTTTCCAAACAATACTTAATAGTTGGATCTATCGATTTGGAAAACCGAAGAGCATTTTAACAAATAGAGGCCGAAATTTCGAAGGGAATTTCCTAAGACAGAAGCTACAGAAACTTGGAATCAAACAGGAATTCAGCTCACCTTATCAGCACCAATCAAATGGTTTAGCCGAAAGAGCCATACGAACGATAAGAGACCTTATTACAGCAACATTGGCAGGCGGATGTGAAGAGAGAAACTGGCACGAACTTCTACCCAGAATAGAGTTCACTATAAATAGCAGTCGACAAAGTGCTACAGGTTTATCACCATTTGAGATAATCTATGGACGGAGTGTTAACCTACACTCTAACCTGAAACAAGCCGAGATATCAAGAAGCGAAAGAATCGAAGACGCGAGATTTAATTCGAGTAAAGCCGCAGACAGTATGAGAGCTATGGATAAGACAAAGAGGGGCACTCGTGTTTTCGAGGTGGGGGAGGAGGTACTCGTACGTAAAGAGCCGCAGAACAGGCACAAGGATGGTATGCAATACGATGGCCCATATAAAATCGCCAGATTTCTATCACCTCATCGAGTCGAACTACATTCACAAGAAGGAACGAAAGAAAGAAGAATCGAGTGGCTGAAGAAGTGGAAAAATTCTTAAGAAGGGGAGAGTTAGATATCTGTTTGTTTAAATAATTTGGATTTGGCAGATTTTTGTGAATTAATTAAAACTTGTTATTTAGAAATTCTTTGATTAAATATATATTATTAGTTTGAAGATTTTTGTTGCAAATTTAAAGATGGATCTAAAGATGGATTTAACTGTTAATATTTAATATTAAATGAAATAGCAATAAATATAAAATAATTATATATTTATTTTATTGAAAAAATACTTTAATAAAAGATTTGTTTGATCGAATCAATTAATAAATGCATGCCGCATCTATTAAATTGCTTTTTATTTGAATTTGTTAATCGAGTTGTGAATTTTTCTGTCGATTTATTGAATGAATAGCACAATACGGACAATAGTTAGCAAAAAGAAAAGACGATATAAAAAACAAGGTTTTAATCTCGATCTTAGCTATGTAACAAGCAGGATAATTGCCATGGGATTTCCTGCTGAAAAGTTTGAGGCGTTGTACAGAAACGATATTGACGATGTTTCGAAGTATGTTAAAAACATTATTTCAATTTTAATTTTATTTCGGTTTTTAGATTTTTTGAAGTTAATCATTGTGGCAAATACAAAATTTATAATTTGTTAGTGTAAATTATGATAATTTTATTCTTAATTAATTTCATTAAAATTGAATTGCTAATTTTTTCATTTATTATCTAACAATTCGGTGAATCATGAGATTTTGCTAGTGATTCAGCCGGTGTAAACAAATGTATTGAAATTGGATTATTTTTCATGATTATTATGATTATTTCTATTAATATTGTTTTCCGTTTGATAAATATTGCCAATTATTTACTGCTTAATTTTATTATTTTATTCTAATTTCGCGTCAAAGCACAATCTTAGTTTAATAAACAATTTACTAAATCTCATACTGGAGTTTATAATTTGTCAGTAGTATTGAAATTATTAATTATTATAATCTTTGTTTTATCGATATATTATGCACAAATACTCCAGCTCCCACAATTTTAGTCGCTGTTGAAATAATAAAAGGAGGAGGAGAGCTAATTTATATTTCAAAGCCAAATTGTAGAGTGTCCCACCCCGCCCCACCCCACCTGCATGCTTTTATGCATAATTAATGCTATTCCAACTACACAAATAATATAAAAATTATCATAATTTACCACATTCAAAGAAGAAGCTGATATAATTTATCCAATTACAGAATTGCAAACATAACGCGGAAGGAGTGATGGGGGAGGGTTCCTTAATAAAATGAAATGTTTCATCTTTATCCAAGTTTTTTCATGTCCATCTGATTTGCAATCGAATGTTTATACATGGTAAAATCTTGGTTTAATCCTGATGTTACATAACAGCTGATTGATTAAAGAAAGGAGAGAAAGAAAAGTTCGGGGTAACTTGACTTTTGGCTATTATGAAAATCTTTAATTAATAATATCAGCCGGCGATTAATCGCAGCCATATCAATATAAAATGACCATTAGAGTATAGAAAATGATGTGATAATATGATTTAATCACTAGATTTAATAATCATCACAATACCGATATCCTTTATATTAATGCCATTGGTCATTATAACCTTTGAACCCCTTTGTCACTGAGTTTCTCTTATCAAATTACGAAAAAAAGAATTCAGTCAAGACGATAGTCGAACAGTTTAATTAATATATTTCCAAAGTTATCGGGAGATTTGATATTTGAAATGGACAGAGCACCAAATTTCGGCATTATGCACAATTTTAATCGATTTTTATAAGTGGAGTAAATTTTTTGGGATTAAGGAAGCTTAAGAAGAAATATTATTTATCATTTGACTGTAATTGGTGTTCTGTACATTTCAACACAATTAAAGATCTTCCTATTAAATACAGATAATCTTATCTATCCATGAAGATTTCTTCGAAAGGGCTTCATAATTATGTATTTCTACCACAATGAACTGAAATGCTGCTTCATTAATGAAAGTTATAAGCTTATGGTTTATTGCATTGTGATTAAGGTTGGCAAAAAACGGATTTTCAAAATACAAAACGAGTTCTTAACCCCTTTCCATTTCACCTCGAGGTAACTCTCCCAGCCAAACTGGTCCGACAAAGAGAGAAAGAGACACCAAGAAGGAATTGCTTAAATGTTGTATTGATATGCATTGCTGATGTGTAGGAAAATGTATAATATATGCTGCTTATAATATTACAAAAATAAGTTGAAAAAAAAATTCTCAAATTTAAGTGACAAAATTGACATTAAATTCCAAAAAAATGAAATTTATTACATAAGTTTCCAGAAACAGAAAATTTCCTTTTTACATCAGTTGAATTTGATTTTATTATCGGCTTTCCTGACAGTTCAAATTAACTTCTGCTTGCAAGAGCTAAATTTAATTCTTCACCCAGTGAGATTGTTGAAACGTGTGGTATTTAAGTTAAAAGAATTATCACAAAAAAACTATGCCATGCTGGGTTTTAAAAAGTTGAAAAATATATTCAAAATAACTTCGTAATGAATGATATGAAAAAAACAATAAAAGAAGATGTACAAAGTTGTGAAAACTGTAAAAAAGGAAAGTGTAGACTACTAAATATAAAGAAACAATAAAAAATCCTCTTGATGTAGAAATTATTTGAATCAATATTTGTTGATTTCTGTGGACCATTAAAAACTAATATTAACAATAAAAAATACATACTAGCTATTATTGATCAGCATAGCAAATTTGTATCATTGAATGCAGCGACTGCCCAAGATGTAAAAAACTATTACATTAATCATAAGAAACCGATGGATATTAAAATTCGGAACACCACGATTTATACATATTGATCGGGTAGAAGTTTTGAAAGTGCTATGTTGAAAGAACTTTGTAAATTACATAACTGTCTACTGGTATTTTCGTACAAATAGCTTATACACATTATGAATTCTATAAAAATCTAACCGTAAAGACATTTTTTTAAACTCTCTCTATATCTCACTCTTTTACATTCTCTCAAAATTAAAATTTCAATATGCCTGCTCCATGATATGAAATATTTAATATTACGCAAAATCACCTAGTCAAGAAATTTCTTTGAAAGGAACATTTGATTAATATTTTGAAAGAAATTTTCAAAAACTTTCAAAAAAGTTAATTATAATATCTTTGATCGATCTGAAAATGTGAACGAATGCATTGTCCTTGATGACGAATCTATCTGCCATTGATATTGATAAAGGTTGATCATTTGAATGGAGATTTCATAATTGCTGGAGATTGAATTGGAAAGACAACAAAGGAGTCTAGTTGATAATAAATTTATTAATTAATAATATTTCCCTGGCATCATTTTGATGGATAATATTTCATTTGGAAATTTTTACTTTTACTTTTCACAAGTATTTCAATTAATTGCATTTTCCGTTCTTTGCAAGGCAGTTTTAAAGGTTATTAGATAGAGAAAGTAGGAAAGGCAGATTTATGTTACGTAAATACAAGTTGTTATTACAGAAAGTGTCTATTTTGTTATATTATTAGTTTTCTCATGACCTATTGTTGTTTCTGATTGCTTGCTTTATATTAGATCCAGCTTTCATAGGAAGCATACCAAATTCATTTTTTATACTTTCCATATTAGATCTTTGACAAAATAAATCATATTTAATAAATTGTTTAAATTAATATTTCAATGAACTTGATCCTCAATTATAGTTGAAGTAATAATTGAGAAGTGGAGAACTTATTTTCAATCTCAACTTTCTGTGATTGTCTAAGTTGGTATCCTGATCCTTTGAGATCGCTCATAACTCAAGGTCCGTTTCAAATATTAGTTATTTGCGATAAAATTCAATTATTATCAACATGCGCTCCATTAATCTGACTGCTAATTTCAAATCCTCATGATTAAAGGTAAATCATCACACTTGACAAACATTTGTTGAATGATGTCGGCGAAATATTCGCCATTGCCATTATGTTTGTCATAGATATAAGCAATTTCATTATATTATTTGTGTCATCCTACATCTACTTTCCGGTTCATGCATGTAATGTAATTATGTCAACGCTGAATTCTTTATTTTAATTATTATTCAACAATTTTAGAATCATTTTCGTGATCGCCTATTATTAATTATTATTATTAATATTGTTGTTGTTTATGTGGTATTAAAATAACAAATGTTATTGGAAATCTTTTTTCACAAACTGGATAATTTTAAACACATCTATTTTTAATTTGGCTATTTAAAAAATTATATATATACTATATATAATATATATATATATATATATATATATATATATATATATATATATATATATATATATATATATATTTAAGATGTCGTGAAAGAAATTTCAATGCTTCTAAATTCAGTGGTGAAATCGCAAGATTTCCTTTTGATGATCATAACGCTCCAATTTTCACAGATCTCGTAGCATGTGTAAACGATATTGCACAATTTCTCGATAGTTGCCCAGATAATGTTGTTGCTATTAATTGTAAGGCTGGAAAGGTAACTCCCTTGAATAAGTTTAATAATACTATTATTAACTAATTATAAAAATTAATAATAAAATAAATTGATAGTTTCTTAGTAGCACCTTAAGTTAAATTTTAAACAAGTAAATGACAAGATAAGCTTTGGGTGCAGAATATCTATGAAGTGAAAAATTTTTCTATTTTTAAAATAATCCTTTTCAACTCTTTCAAAATTTAGCTAAAATGTTCAATTTAAATAATTAAAAGGCTTGGCTGAATCAGTAAATATATCGATGTTCTTGATATATTTATTTTACATAGCCAAGCTTTTTAATGAATAGCAGTGGAAAAGAAATCAGTGGTGAAATTTAATAAAAAACTTCTTATAACAAAATATTAAGTTTAGAATTAATTTTAGAGTTACAACTTTTTAAAAAAGAGAACTTTTTGGAAACTTTAGTAATTTTAAATTTTTATTAGATTTAAACAAATGAAAATAGCAGAAAATGAATGCTAAAACTAAAACCAGCAAAATTTGAACATTATAGCTAAATTATTTACTTGTTTAAAAATCTGTAAAAATGAATGGCTGCAATGCTATTTAAAGGTTTAAAATGAATACTAATTAATTATTAGTTATTGATTATTTGTTTTTTATAAATTTTGAATATAAAAATTGCATTTAAGAAGAGGATTATGTGTTTGATTTATACACTAGTAAGGGCATAAAAATAACTAATTATCTAAAGCTTAAATGTAACCTTGAAAAAGGCTGTCATTTTGACAGGTAATAATGATGATAATGATAATAATAATGATAATAATGTATCATAAAATAAAATAAAAATGATGAAATCCAGGGTCGTACTGGTGTCATAGTGTGCTGCACATTGATCCATTGTGAGAATAACAAAGATGCAACAACAGCATTGCATGATTACGGTAAGTCGAGAACTCTCAATGGGAAAGGAGTGACGATTCCTAGTCAGATTCGCTACATATTCTATTATGACCATTTCAGAAAGAACAAGCTGAAATACACCTCCATTCCTTTGTGGCTTCGTAAAATCAATTTCGACATGGTGCCTAACATTGGCAATGCAGGTAAATCGCTACTCGTAAATGTATTTCATAATTATATCAATTTGTCTCTCTCTCCTTGCGCTCAATTAGGAATTTGGTTTCCCAGTTGTAATTATAGGTTAGGGGTAAATATGCACTGGGTTCCTCCGTTCTGACACTCTAATATTAATATTTACTATGATGTACTCTATTTCTATTTTTGCCCTTTATTTTATTGGCGTTATTATTTTTATAATTATTAATTATTATAATTATTATTGTTGAAATTTGATATGGAAATTGCCAAATCTGAATCAATAAACAGAGTCTCCTTTAAAAATTGTAGTCGGGACAGCTGAGGTGAGTGTATATTAATTATGCGTGTGTGTGTGTAAGTAAAGGAAATTAATTATGTAAAATGATAATATAATTTAATAATTAATCTCAAAACGTTTATTTAATACAAATTCGTTATATTACAATGTTGATGTTGTGATAATCTCGATTCCAATTTAAAGTGTAATAATTGTCCTGGCTCTTTCTTTCTTTCTGACTCTTTCTTTTGATTTAATCAACAGTTCTCTATCGTTTTCACATATTTAGTAAACGCTTTATCTTTCTGCCTCGATCATATGAGGAAGCCTATGTTACGGATAAGGAGAATAATAATGTTGTAATGGATGTTTCAAGGTTGCTGACAATGAAGCTCATAACATGGGATAAATCCAGCGTATCCAATGAAATCAGCCTTCTGTTCATATATATTGTATTTATTAAAAAACTTGATTATGAATCAGTTAAGATATCAAAGTCATCGATATATTTACTGATTCAGTCAAGCTTTTTAATAAATACAATGTCAATGGAAAAGAAATCAGTGGTGAAATATATAAATTTCGAATATAATTTATTAACAAGTCTCAAAGTTGTAGAGAATCGAGCAGGTGGGCACGTTTATAGCTGATAAATTGAAGCTTTACGTATTATAATTAACATGGCTAGGGCATTTGTAGGCCAGAAACAATTCTAATTGCATCGTTTTTGATAATGAAATAAAAGAATTAACAAGTAAACAATTAATAAGGAATGTTTTATTCAGAGTTGAAATAAATAATTAATAAATCCTTGGATTAGAATATAAATAATCAGGATTTTTGAGAAATGGAAATGATTAAGGTGGGCTATTTGTCATAAATATGGAGAAACAGATGGGTAAGAGGACAATTTGATAGATAGCTGGCAATTATATATATATATATATATATATATATATATTTATTAGACAGGGAGCTTGAAGACTATAAATCAGTAATATTTCGATGTTTTTGATACTCACGAATTCACTTGAAAAAGGCAGTGCCGAAAATTCGTGAGTATCAACAAACATCGATATATTACTGATTTATAGCCTTCAAGCTCTCTTTCTAATTAATTCAATGGAAAAAATAATCAGTGGTGAAATTGGAAAAAAGAATTAAATATTGCATTATAAATCAATACTAACAATATTATTTAATCTATTTCCATTTGCATTTCTTTATCAAATCATGTGAGGCAAGGCCATTTTTCTTTAATTAAACTTTTCTTAGGAAGATCTTTGTAATTCTTGAAAAATAAATCACTCTTTTGTTCTGTTATTTGAAATAATTAAATTGAAGTAAAAAACAAAAAAATATCATGCAATTATTTGATGAGTGCTGTGAAAGAGGTGAAGAGGCGTAGGATGGATACCATTAGGAATACATATTATAAGTCGAGATGAATAATTTACATTCAGGTAGAATTTCCCCGTTTAACTTCCCCTCCATTAAAACGAGAAGTTTAACTAAATTCGTTTAAATACACCGATTTCCGGACTTAACGATTAAGTAGGATTAATTAAGGTGCAAGACTCCGTGCGAGATTCGTAGAAATTTACACATTGTTTAGCTTCCTTAAGGTGTAATAAACAAGGTTTAGTGAGCAGATGTTGCCATCACTCACCGTTGGGCAAGTTCATTAACTCCTTACACCTACCCAATAACTGCATAGATTCAATTTCAATAGCCCTATAAATCACTGTCTAAAATCGTCATTATCGTCATAACCAATTGGATTAATTATAGTCAAAGAATCGATACTTCCATTTCGCCGGTTCACCCATTCGTCAAGCGCTCGCGCATATGTCTATACATCACTATGTGTATCGATTCAATCTTAGTTTGCGTCAAACTGCGCTTGATTTATTATATAAATATATCCCGGATTTTTGACTGATTATTTCAACCTAGGTGAAATAATCGGTTGTAGAGGCCCGCTAACCTTTAAAAGGTCAAAGTACGCTGAATTGATGCGTAATGATTGCAGATAAGTATCTTTGTTGTCTTACGGAAGCTGGCTATGCAATTACATCATCTGTGTAAATCACAACCAATTTATTAGTCACCATACGCCCGATGCAAAATTTGTCACGGTCAAGGCTTTTGTTAATTATTTACTGAAATTTGATTAATCAATTAAATGATGATATATTTAATTTCATTGTGATACACCCCCTCTCGTGTGAATTTCCTGTTAGTATTCCTGTAGGTTAATAACCACCTTTTGCCCCAATTAGGAAATTGTTTAAATATTTATTTTATTTCTTTCAGAAAATTATTTTTTCCTTTTCAACTTGACTATTTGAGTAAATTTTTTACATTGATTTTCAAAAATTTTTGTTAGTAGTTAGATTAATTTTCAACAGTTTTTTATCAGTGAATTTTGCAAAAATTTTACAATATTAAAAAAATGGGGAAACATTGATTAAAAGATTTGCTGAAAGAAAATTAATATTCAAACATTTCTCCGAGATTTTCTGTTTTATTCATTCAACCATGTCCTCCCCTCTTTCTGCTTATATTTCGTGTGAATATGTGTAATTCCTTAAGGGCATTCATATATAACATTTGACATCATGTTCCATCGCTATTCTCTGTAATTCATCTCACTTTGCTAGAATTGTTATCCCTATTTCTAACCCTTTCAAATTTACTATAGATCAATGCTTTCTATTTGACACAAATTTCCTTCACTACATTTTCTCATTGTTATTATGAAATTGTGAATGCCATGTGGAAAATTTGACTTTTCATCTAAAATTTAATGAAGATAAATGAAATTTGAAATGAACACAGATCAAATAATGAATTTCTGATCATGATGGATTTCTTTCACTTTATCACCTTTTCTCGATAAAAGGATAAATGAATGCCGAGTGATGGATTCCTTTCTAAATAACCATCAATAGCGTGAGATAAATCTAATATATTTATCATTAATTTAAATCGATATACTAAATTGATTATATGATATATTTAATAGTATTTCTATGATTGCAGTATGTCGACATCGATTAGAATATGAAAACATATTATTTTAATTCTTTCAATTTTAGTTTAACTAAGATTAATTTTGTTTTAAATAATCGGAAGAATCTCAGCAATCTTAATAAATAAGATTTTGTGGTCCCAGGTTCTGGGACAGGGAATTTTAAATTTACGTTGTGTTTCATCTATCTTGAATAAGGTTTACTGGAAAGAGTTCAGAATCGAATGAAGTTGTGATTTAATAAGTGCCAATAAAACGCGAAAGAATGCAGGGCATAAGTAGGTCACGTGACCACCATATTCTATGCTTGTAAATTAAAGTAATAATGTTCTTACCCAAAAACTATATGTGGCCCTTAGTTCCTACAAATCTACGCCTCCCTCGTGTAGGTTATTGAAAGGTGAAATGTTTGATACAATGAATATGGTCACTTGTTTATGCAGAATATGTTGAGCATTTGACACGGATATGATTGGTTGCATTTACGGTGGTGTGAGAGGGTGGTGGCGAGAGCTATTAATTAGATAACAGTTAGTTCCATATAATTATATTTTCACTGATAATTCGCCGTTTGCCTTGTTCGGGTGCCCGATAAAGATTTGCACTAACAAATACGATTATATCGCTTCGAGATCAATTTTACCTGCATTTTCGTTTTCAGAAGTCGAGTACGCCATCTATCGAGTGAACTCGCAGAACAAAATATACTCATCCAAAACCTACAAAACAACAAAGCAAGATCGGCAAATTACATTCATCGAGAGTATTTCATACCCTTTGGAAGATGATCTCAAATTTCAGTTCTTCTACAAGACATTAATGGGAGGCACAAAGGTTAGTTTATTGATATTTATATGCGTTTGGACCAGTTGCGATGTGAGGATTTATTGATATTTTTTCCTATCCTTGGGCAATGAGGGTTACTGTTGCTATCCTAGTGCTATTAGGGTTACTGTTGCTATCCTTGGGCAATGAGGGTTACTGTTGCTATCCTAGTGTAATGAGGGTTACTGTTGCTATCCTTGGGTAATGAGGGTTACTGTTGCTATCCTTATGTAATGATGGTTACGGTTGCTATCCTAGTGCAATGGAGGTTACTGTTGCTATCCTAGTGCAATGAGGGTTACTGTTGCTATCCTTATGTAATGATGGTTACGGTTGCTATCCTAGTGCAATGAGGGTTACTGTTGCTATCCTAGTGCAATTAAGGTTACCGTTGCTATGCTAGTGCAATGAGGGTTACTGTTGCTATCCTTGGACAATGAGGGTTACTGTTGCTATCCTAGTGCAATGAGGGTTACTGTTGCTATCCTTATGTAATGATGGTTACTATTGGTATACTAATTCACGCATCGACACCGATAATATCGATAATTTTATCATGAAAAATCTAATAATAATTAAATAAAATATTTGAATAATGTACGATTTGTGTTCAATAACTAATTCACATAAAGAATAAAGAGGATATTTGGTATAAGGATTTATTTGTCAATAAAGAATATGCTTTAAGGAAAGGCGAGAAAGTGTATCGAGGAGGCCATAACTTATTCTGGAGTAAATTCATCACAAATAATCCTGCAGCTGAAAATGCATAATCTGACTCAACACTTGCTACGCAAATCGCTCCCAAAGCTTGAAACAAAAATTCAAAATTTGTGATTCACTTTCCTAATGCTTCACAAATTGACATTTCTTTTGAAATCGCTCCTAAATCATCATTTGAGCTTGGTCTTTGTTTGGTTTTGCGGGATCATTGATTGCCTCTTCGAGCATTTCCTGGAGTGAAAGTTGGACTTCTTTCTTTCTGTTATAACCTTTGTCACTGTTCATATATTTTCCATTTCATAAACTTTCAGGAGCAGTGGGAAACAACCTAAATAAGTTTGTTTATGCCTTCTGTGATGCAAGCTTTGATATCATATAGAAAACGTCGTGCTTCTCATATTATGTTGTCTTCTTTCAGTAAATCGTCATAAAATGCAATCTATCATCGATGTAAATTCTCTTGTTGTAAATTATTCACAAGAAAAATTCACATAAAAATTCCCTGTGCAGTTAATAAAATTGCATTTTGTTTGCATTTTTTCTGCATTTTATCTGCAAATTGTTTTTAAGATCGTTTTTTATGGAATTAGTAAAATGTTTTATTAATTGTATCGCTTGTCTGTGAGTTTTTGGATAGTTGGAGCCTTTCCATACATTGCTGATTTAATGAATTGCATGAAAACTAATTCCATCAATTGCTGTCAGTTTCGAAATGAAAACTCTTCAAATCATTCTTTTGGAAACATTTCAGAATCTCTGGTAATTTTGTTTTCTCTTTCCTTCTTTTTATTCGATTTCCCACATCATATGAACTGGATTTCTGTGCCACATACACTGCAACTACCAATGCTTCTCATTTTTGTTCTTTCAAACTTCTCACATTTCAAATTGGAATTAAATTTTTTTTTCAATTTTTTTTTGTTTTTTGAATTTTAAATAAGAATTAACCGGTAAATAATCGGTAAAATATCAACTCTTATCAGCTCCATCTGTGACAATGGCTTGTTTAGATTCTTTGCCAGTGCTGGCTCAATACGTTTTTCATTGTCAACCAGCCGCTTATTCAATGTCTCGATCCAGTCCCCAAGAAATCCAATTCCAAAAGTATGTTTAATCGCTGCCAATCAAAAAACCCGAATGAAGAAACAAAAGGTTCAATAACGAAACCAGAAAAGTCACATGAGAACATTTACTCAGTCAGGCTAACGAAAAAGGAAATTGATGAAGCCAATAAAGATTCAACATTTCGGATTTTTCCCGAGAATTTCAGCGTAAGTGTTATTGATTTGGTGGCACGGTGCAAATGTGCAAAATGTGTATGTGTATGTATATATATATATATATATATATATATATATATATATATATATATATATATATATATATATATATATATATATATATATATATATATATATTTATTTATGTGAGAATCTGCATCAATTAATGCGAAATATTTGCAGTTATTGATTTACATAAACGGAAATTGCCAACAAATTAATTAATGCATATTCCACACAATCTCAGGGATATGTTAATGCCCTGGTGACCTTGGTTCGCATTTCTTACTAATATCTCGCCTGTCACTCCATTATTGTCATTTATATCGATTTATATTGATTAATTGTCTATTTTTATGATTTATATTGATTAATTATCTATTTTTATGATTTATATTAATTAATTATCTATTTTTATGATTTATATCGATTTTTTACTTTTATCAATAATTACATATTTTTCTATTGATTTAATAATAATTTCGCTGATTTATATTGATTAATTATCTAATTTATGATTTATTTATTTATGTTGAATTTCTGACAGAAAGTTGGAGAAATTAATGTTTAAAATTTTAAAATCTAAAAATTGTTATTTAAACTTTTTTTTAATTAAAATCCTCTCAAACATTCAGGGCGATTCCATCTCCTACAAAGAATTCTAAAATGTTATCTATCCTAACTTGCTCAACAATTTCTAATATGATTTGATGTGCACATTATCACAATATTCGCCCTACAACTGACATGTGTATTTAATATCAAAAATTTCTAGAATTTTGGGGGGACCAAAAGTAATAATTAGGGTGAAATGTGTTGGAATCAAAATTACACAAATAACGGGCTGGAGGAGTGTTATTACATAATTTTATTGCATACAATTATAATCTAGTGTTAATATTAAAGAAATTGATAAGGATTATTGTTATATTCGAATTTTTTTTCATTTACAGCAAAAATGCTTATATTATCATTTATTTCTTTAGTATTAAACTTACTGTTAAAATCAATTAAGTTAAAATCTTTTAATAATTTATTAATTACAAAATAAAAATTTTGATTGTTTTTCCGCAATTGTAAAACATCTGAGGCATTTGTAATTTTGACATTGATGTGATTATTGACCACAAATATTTTTAATTGATTTCAATATTCAAATAGTCCCATACCTCACTCTATGGCCGCTCTTTATACGGCTTTTCGCTTTTAAGGCCTTTAAATATGGTACTTTTTGGATATACGTCCCTGATATTTTATTACCGGTCACTGCCCGTTAATAAGTCGCTGTAATACCAGCTCACGCATGGTCTCATGTATTTTACTGTTTTAATTTGCAGTGTAATCACGTGTACTTTTAGAAATAGACGTGTTTATTCTTGTTTGTGTTTTTACAATTTATAATTTCATTAAAACCCGTTTTCATGGAATTCAGAGACTGAAAATAATAAAGAGAAACCGAAAAGTTGTCGCGCTGGAAACTAAACTTGCAGTTTTACATCACATTCAAGCTGGTGAGAAATTGTCCAAATTTGTAAGTCACTTGGACTGGCGAAATCTACTGTTCAAACTATTTGTGATAACAAAGAAAAATTTAAAGCACATTCGCAATCTACTGTGCCTTTAAGTGTTTCAAATTTAACTTGGTAAAGAAGTAGCATTATGGAAAAATGGAAAAATTATTGGATATATGGATTGAAGAAAATAGCCAACGGAGAATGCCAATGAGCCAAATGACTATCCTAGAAAAGGCTAAAAATATTTTCACGAATTTGAAGAGTGGTACTACCAATGAATCGATGGAAGATGTAACATTCCAAGCAAACCGAACAAACAACTTAAAAATGAAAAGTGAAGCAGCCAGTACCAATGATGACGCAGCTAAAGGATATCCCAATATCTTGACAAGAATTATTGAAGAAGGTGGATATCAACGTGAACAAGTTTTCAATGTGATTGAGAGGACTCTATTGGAAGCGAATGCACGTATATTTTTAATATATCTTTCCGAAAATTCAAGGTGCTTTAAAAAGACTAGATAAGAAAAAACTGCCCATTGTTTGGAGATTCAACAACAAAGCTTGAATGAGTAAAAATCTCTTCAAAGAATGGTTCAAAAATTGTCAATAACTTTAGCAACAAGGCTTTTGTTATTTTGGATAATGCTCCAGGACATCAGATTAATTCATCTGAATTACCTGAAGATTAAGTATCTTCCCAAAAATAATACAGCTCTGATCCAGTCAATGGATCAGGGTGCAATAGCCACATTCAAGGCATATTATCTACGCAAAACATATCGAAAACTTGTGAAAGAAATCTATGGTGAATTTTCGATTAAACAATTTTGGAAAAACTACAACATCAAAGATGCTGTTTACAACATTAGCGAATCGTGGAAGGAATTAAAATCAACCACAATAAATGATATTTAGAAAAACATATTGCCCGAATGCATAAAAACTAATGATCCTGGGTTTGAAGATTTGGTGATGTACTTGATTTACTAGATGCTGATAGAGAACCTCTTTCACACGAGGAACTGATTCAATTAGAAGCAGATAAATCAATTGATGAAAAGCCAGAACATGTTGTATTCAAACAGCTAACATCAAAGAACTTGTCGAATGCGCTTTCTTATTTCGAACAAGAAATAAACATCCTTCAAAATGATTCCGGCGTAGAGCAATTAACTCAACCATTAGTTGTTATAGAGAACTGAAAATTAGAAGCAGAAACCAATACAAGACAATCAACATTGGACAATTTTTAACCGGGTAAATTGACAACAGTGGAAAGTGATGATGAAATACAATAGTTTGTTAGCTTCAGTTCATTATAATACATATGTTATGCATATTATGTATTTTTATTTTATCTGTAAGCAATGTTTGTATGAAATACATATAAAGAAATAAATTAATATAAAATTAAAAACTACGTTATGTATTTTATCAAAAATTGGAACCGATCCTATTATTACTCGTTATACGGCTTTTCGCTTTACGGCCAACTTTCACGGAACGCATGAGTGTATAGCTTAAATATATATTTTAAATAATTTTCCTATGTTACTTTCGTTCCATGTGACCAATTAGCATGTCTTTTGACCACGAGTTTCTTTATAGTCCAGTGATATTTTGTACATTTATTATTGGTCCATATCTCGTCTTAGCCTCAATTAATTGGGTCCGTGGATGGGGGAGCACACAAACAAACCCTTAGGATCTTCCATACCATTGCCGAATTATACAAAGGAAGGTTTAGAATCAAGGTGTTGTGGATAAGAAATATATCACAATTCCTGCCTCTTACTGACGTTGATTGAAATAGCGATTGGATATCCCTGTATATTCTGGATCCGCTTCATTTGTTGCGATTAAAGCAAATCAGTCATATAAAATTAATTTAATATATTGACCTTTTTCCATTGTTGTGATTAGCATTTGGATCATTTTGTTATATTTATTCAGAATTTCTCTTTCAGATTATATTCATGTTCTCGGACTGTCCGCCAAATTCTTACAATAATGGCAATTCACCTATCAGCATTGGAAACAGCACTTTTTTCAGTGACAAGGACAGCGAGAATTTGGTTTCGCAATTGGAAACCATGTGGGACATAAATTCGTCAGACTTCCATGGATCTCTTGACTAATCCGGGAACTTGCACATTAATCTGTTGCAAGTTCCCATCCGTTTGTGACGATTCCACTGTGCCTTGCTGTAATTATTTATACGTATCAATGAGGCGAGTCACGCGCATATTTATATCAATATATAATCGCTGTCACCACCACTGCTTCCGTAGGTATGGATATTTGTGGGGATATTGTGTTAGTGTTTCTGTTACCGTTATTGTTACTGTTACCGTTATTGTTACTGTTACCGTTTCTGTTACCGTTTCTGTTACCGTTTCTGTTACCGTTTCTGTTACCGTTATTGTTACCGTTTCTGTTACCGTTTCTGTTACCGTTATTGTTACCGTTTCTGTTACCGTTATTGTTACCGTTTCTGTTACCGTTTCTGTTACCGTTATTGTTACCGTTTCTGTTACCGTTATTGTTACCGTTTCTGTTACCGTTTCTGTTACCGTTATTGTTACCGTTTCTGTTACCGTTTCTGTTACCGTTATTGTTACCGTTTCTGTTACCGTTATTGTTACCGTTTCTGTTACCGTTTCTGTTACCGTTTCTGTTACCGTTATTGTTACCGTTTCTGTTACCGTTTCTGTTACCGTTATTGTTACCGTTATTGTTACCGTTTCTGTTACCGTTTCTGTTACCGTTATTGTTACCGTTTCTGTTACCGTTTCTGTTACCGTTTCTGTTACCGTTTCTGTTACCGTTATTGTTACCGTTTCTGTTACCGTTTCTGTTACCGTTATTGTTACCGTTTCTGTTACCGTTTCTGTTACCGTTATTGTTACCGTTTCTGTTACCGTTTCTGTTACCGTTTCTGTTACCGTTATTGTTACCGTTATTGTTACCGTTTCTGTTACCGTTATTGTTACCGTTTCTGTTACCGTTTCTGTTACCGTTATTGTTACCGTTTCTGTTACCGTTTCTGTTACCGTTATTGTTACCGTTTCTGTTACCGTTTCTGTTACCGTTATTGTTACCGTTTCTGTTACCGTTTCTGTTACCGTTTCTGTTACCGTTATTGTTACCGTTATTGTTACCGTTTCTGTTACCGTTATTGTTACCGTTTCTGTTACCGTTTCTGTTACCGTTATTGTTACCGTTTCTGTTACCGTTATTGTTACCGTTTCTGTTACCGTTATTGTTACCGTTTATGGGTGGCTTCGGGCTATAGCTGGGAGGCCAGCCAATGAGAGGTATCTATACATGAATGTGTGTGTGTGTTGCTGAGTTATTTCTATTGGTATGAGAATTGATATTGCCTGATCGAGTGGCACTGGAATCAGTGGATCAATACTTATGGTAACGTTCTATTTATGAGGAGCCTTGTTATGTGAGCCTCATGCTATTTAAGAGGAGCTTTGTGGCCTTTATGGGGATCCTCGTTACACGAGTCTTACATCGCTTATGAGGAGCCTCGTTATATGAGACTTGCAGCTCCATCCTCGTTCCCTAGTGGGGAGTCCGTTTTATTTATGGGGAGCCTCATAACACTGGTAAGGAGTTATGCAATGAAGGACCTTGTTTTAATGTGGTTTATATTTCTAAAATTGTGAGGCCTTGTATTATATTGGGGAGTTTCGGTGCATATATTACGAGCGTTGGTGCTTCATGTCTGATCAATAGAGTGTCCAGAATGAAAGATATGGGAAAAACAGCTACTCAAGACGCCGTATAACTGGAATTCGACTACAATATATCCAAGGCAACAGTCCATGTTGGTGTTGTACACTGTGGCGGGATGTGAGTGGGGATATGTGAGCTCTACTGCCGAAACTACTTTCCACTTGACAACCAATAGAAAGTCTTACATCATGGCCAATAACTGCTTTGTGGTGATGACTAATCTCAGGTTCTTAGTGGTGCACACGCCACAAATCTTTTCCTCCTGACTCTGAACTCAGCAAACACTCGATAGAGCATAGAAAACGTGATAGGATATATCGTTACTGTTGAGAGCATCACAATACCGGTAGTTCATTAAAATCAATCGATTCGGCACGAGGAAATGAATAAATCCTTGATGGTTTCAACCGGGAATTCCCTCCTCCTTATTTGGGGGATGAAACTGACACACCTTACTCCTATTTTCCCCTTTAACTTGCCTGACTCCGCTGCAACAAGGAAAATGAAAGGACGCCTGTAATTATTTACCATGCTTTCACGAAAACCTTCTGTTAAGAAATTGCAATCAAAGCAATTTATTTACATATTTTGAATTCTACACGACATGCATGACCTCAGGCTCTTATGTGACACACACACAAACAGATTGAGTTGTTATCATGGCCCTCAGGGGTGATATAATACAGATCAGCCACTCATCAAGTCATTTCTCAGGCCTGTAGATAACTTAATACGCCGTTAAAGTGGTATAATCACAGATTTTGATTTGTTTTTGGGCTTTTTCATGCTATTTATTTCTGGGGCATTTAAACAAACTTGATGTTAGGATTGATCTGGTGTATAGATAAGATAGCTAACACAGATACTAATTTATCTGACTCCAAAAGATAATTTAGCGTTTATATAAATAAATATATGAGTTAACTAAGATAAAGACTTGTAATTTCAAAAGATTTATTTGTTATGCACAAAGCTTTTTACGAATTTTAAAATGAATTTCCCAAAAATGTCGCTGATACTAAAGGAAGAAATCGATTATTCGAACTCTCCTCAGAACAAACGCTAGATCTAAATGCTTCTATGAACTGTATGAAAGAATGGGACAAGACGTGGTGGGTAAGCCCCAAATTCTAGCATCGGCCTAACGTTCTTAAGTTTTACCCTCAAACAAATCAGTCCGAAATGCTGATGCTTGGGGTCGGGTGTGCGTTTCTTTTAGTTAATTTTTTTTATAAAAAAATAGATTAAATAACCTTATGGTTAAATTCGGCTACTTTCTTTAAATTTTCGGTTTCGAAATTTTCTTTTATACCTAACTCAACTCGACAACTGGTATAGGATTATATTGGCACGGCTGATATTATTGCTGGTTCAATGGCTAAATTGCTTTTTCTAATCTTTATAGATTGCTTAAGCTAGAACCAGATGTTCATTGTCGTTTCGAGTACCTAATGTACTTCTAATTTATACCAAGATCTAATATCTACAATTTATTTATTATAACTATTTATATTTATAATCTATTTTAGGTAATTATATAATCCTAACTAGCCCTTATGGTTATCGTTTTATTGTATCCAACCCCAACATTACATATTTCGGCTGTAGTCCAACAAAAGGTTGAAGAAGCAATTGAAGTTTTAATTGAAATCCATACTAACTTTCACTATATTATTTATATAAATATTTACTTTGTGAAAATGTTGAAAGTATTTAAATGTGTCAGGATGTCCAAAATTAATGCAAAATCACAAAACTAGTCAATATCAGGTAATTCTAGGTAATCCAAATTAATTTTCAATTTGTTCCTTTTTCATTAACATTTTGCTAAACAATTCCCGAATTTATCAAATATATTTGGATTAATTTGGAAATTTGGATTTGCAATGATATGTGCTTTTTGTTGATATACAAAACTTATAAAAATTGGTAAAATTTTTAAAAAACTAAAGTTTTCCAGGTGGAATTAGTATGTATAGATGACAAATAATGAGACTAATACAGACATAATAATATAAAATATGGGCCCCGGAAAATGATATTAAAAAAATACGATTGAATTAAAAATAATTAATTAATTTAGTTGTTATGTGGGGAAATCCGAGCGGTAATTAACAAAATAAAATAATTAGTTCTTCAAAATAAAGCTATGCAGAATTTGTCGATACCAAGTAGAAGTGTCGTTTACCTAATTATTTAGTTTTAAGAAAAATACTTCTTTTAATGTTGGTTAATTGAATTTTTAAATTTGTTAGTTGAATTGAATGAACGGGGCTAATAATCAATTGGCAGTTGAGCATAGATCGAATTAAACAATAAGAGCAAAGCAGATTCAAAGTCATTACCAATTAAACAAGAGAAAAGCTGGGTACATGTCATGAGGTTCAGATTACGTGTTATTAACAATATTGTAAATATTTTGATTGAATTTCAATAAATTTTCATGTTATTTTTCTCACTTGACTATTTGAGATAAAAAATACTAAGAATTAGAATCTGTAATTCAACAGAAATAGAAGATTTACTAAACAGCAAGGCACCTTTAGCCATTATATGAGAAATAATGAATATTTCCTATGAGTTGATTATAGCTGGTCTCATTTATATTATATTCAGTGGAATATCAGTTTCATCTCTTTTCACCAACTTGATTTTATATAAAGCTTTTAAATTTGTAGGAAACTTAGAAATGTTTACTGAAGTACAAATATCATTTGCCATTTTAAATTATTTCCAAAGTTACATTGGATTTGGTTTTTATCCATTTTTGTTTTTACAAACTGAAACATTGATGCAAGATTAATTGCAGAAAATTTGGAATTCAGCTAAAATATATATTAAGATTTCGGATTTTACGAGAACCATATTTGTGTAGAAACAATTTACTCTATTTTTGTCTATCATCAAAATGCGTGCACTTCGAAATCTTCTGTGACTCAATACAAGTTTAATTCAATTTGAAAACTTTATAACATATTCATAAAATATCAATCATACATTACATTATTTTCATGAGAAATTATAAACATATCAATTGGGATTTTAATTTCATACCACAACATGAATTAATCGTTAATCAGTAATAATTACACTTAATTTACCTTTTTGTAACAATACCTGATTGTCTTATTATCATCAAATTATATACTGCTATGTAATAATGTATAAGCTCTCATTTAGTGATCCTTGTTCATCATGAAGCTGTCACACAATAAGTTGACTGCTACGATGATTGCTAATATATTAATGATGCTTCACTCGGGTCAATGTACAAGTTATCATCCTGTCCCAATCAATTGGATTTATATTACTAACTCAATGTAACTCATTCAATCCCTAGCTTTGATCAATTCCTTATTGCGTCATATTACAATAATCAATATATGATGATCAATATGACGGGATTATTGATCAACCTGATTGCATGGAATAAAATCATCTATAATATTAAAAACTCAATTTGCAGGATATAGTTATAAATTTAATGTTGATTGGGATTAAAGCATTTTAAATTTGATTATCTGGAAAGCGAGAATTTATATTTAATGCCAAGAACTGCTGAATTCAATTAAAAAAATGAAAACGAAAATAGGAAATGATTAAGTCGTTCAAATTGTTTTAATGAATACCAAAAAGAATTTGATTATTTTTTGAAAAATTGACTTTAAAACACTAATTTGCGAGTATATAAAAATGTCGTCAATTTGCATTAATAAAATGAAATTATCTGGTGAATAACATAAAAATAGAAAATTATCAAAACTTACTTTAATTTGTAAAACGCCGAAATTTAATAAATTCGAAAATAAAATTGCTGACAAATTATGAGTAATGTGTTTATGGGAAACCTTTCATTCATTATAGATGCCGTTGGTGTCCTTATTATTATTATTATTATTATTATTCCATGTGAATTGGTGTAGTAGTGAATAATCCATAATAATAATCAATAATCCATAATAATAATCAATATCTATGCATAATAATCAATAATAATAATCAATATCTATGCATAATAATCAATAATAAATAATCGATAATAATAAATGAACAAGAAAAGCTTGCTGACAAGTGATCAACATTGAAATATAGATAGAATGGAAAAGACAGACAGACAGAAAGATCTGATTGCAACGACAACAACATCAAAATCATCCGCATCGATTGGGTGCCAGTAGCCACCGCCGATGCCATGAGGGAATATTTGATTGATTGATTGATGTCATCCACCAATGGGCGATGCGGAACATTTTATCAGCCGCGTCATTTGCTGGCCTTGGTAACAACCAGATATATCGATATTGCCACGATCAGGAACATCACTATGGCAACAATCGCCAGGATCAATCGGTTCTGAACGATTCTGCACTCGATTATTCATTCACCAGATTATTATTATTCACCGCATGACATTTGCTTACTTTCTGGTCATCCTTGACAGCATCCGTGAGCTGGTTGCCAGGTCCTCGTTGGTCTCCCTCAGCTGAATGATGGCAGCCGTTATTCGATATGCTCGTGAATGATTGGTTGATTGGCTGCCCCCCCCCTGCTGCTGCTGCTGGATGTGATTGGCTGCCCCCTGCTGGATGTGATTGGCTGCCCCCCTGCTGGATGTGATTGGCTGCCCCCCGCTGGATGTGATTGGCTGCCCCCCTGCTGTTGCTGCTGGCTGTGATTGGCTGCCCCCCTGCTGCTGCTGGCTGTGATTGGCTGCCCCCTCACAACAGCAATATGATGACAGCCCGCAACCCAGCGCCTCTCAAATGCGATTGACCCCCCTCAATAAGCAAGAATTACCCGATCTCTGCTCCTTGTCAATTTCTCCCTCTGCTCACCGAGATCCTCAAGAATCTGCGTTCCGATATGCTCTGTCTCGATTGTCATGCAATATCCATCATCCAATTTTTGACCGGCTCGCTCTAGCCTCTCAGTATTCTTGATCAGCCGCAATTTGGGATCATTCTCGCCTCCAAAAAGTTCCTCTCGAGCATCATTGGCATCTCCATAGCCATTTGCTGATTTCAATCTCACATTCCTCTAGAAAAGCATTTCACTAGCAATTTTCATTTGTTAACTCACAAATTCTTTTTCAAGATTTTCCAACTCTTTTGTGTGACTTTGCAAACGATTTTTATATTTAGGTCGTAAATTTATGTCGAAAGAATTAATTTCCAATTCCATTTGCTGCAACAAATCTTTTGCATCGACAAATAAATTTTCAATTTTTTTAACATGCTTTGTCGAATCTTCTGATTTATCTGACATTAATTAAATTAAATATTTCAACATCATACTGGATAAATCACCCCTGAGATAAGTTACTAACTGACCAAGAGAAAATGTTATTTCACTTGTAATATTCCCATATTGCTTTTCATGATTTTCAAATAAAGAATTCATTGTCATAAAAGTTAAATAATAAAATTATATATCTTAATTATCAATAATAAAATTTCAAATTTGATTGTTTACAAAGATTTTAATATTAATAAAACAAAGCAAATTATAAAATTGCAAAATTTATTAAAATTTCATCGGTAACAATTCTAACTATGTTTTATTAAATTTTCAAGATTTAGTAATGAAAAATTCATTTATTGTATTAATTTCGGAATCAACGTTTTTTTATTAATACCGAAATACCGAATTAGAAGATTTTAAGTAAAGAACAAAAGATTATTTATACTATTGCTAAATTTATCTAGTAATTCATTTATTTGAATAAACTTATCGCGCTTTAATATTTTAAAATTATTACTTAATTTCAAAGTTTCTATTTCAATATTATTTTAAAATTATGTGGTCGATGTGATAAGCCAAATCCTTGGTTTTTACCTTTTCAATGAGAATTACCTTGATTCATTACCATAGGAACGCAGATTAAAACATTTATGAATTTACTATAATGATGGGTTCCAGTGGCTTAGGTTACTAATTTACTGATCTGTTGGGTTAAAATGCGGAGTGGAGAAAACTGGAGCGAATAGAAAAATAAACCTCGAAAGATAAATGAAATAAGATAAAAATATAAAGTACCATAAAAATCTCACTAGTAAATAGGAAGGAACAATAAAATAACAATAAAAGAATAAGAATAAGTAAACAAACTAAATAAAATCCAATAAACCCCTTAAGATTTAGAAATAAAACGATTTAAGACACACAGCGGATAAAATAGAAATAGAATAAGTAAAAAAGTGACAACAAATAAACGAGAGATTTAAGAAATAAATAACAATAAAGCCAATTTAAGTCTAATTAAAACAAAAAAATGATGTTACAAGAGAATAACAATAAGTCCGCAGGAAAAATAGGAGAAAAATAATAAAAATAAGAAAAATAAATAAAATAATAATAAGAGATAAGTTAAGTCATTAAAAATTTAATATACGATGATAAAAACATAAAAATAATAATAAATAGTAAAAATACAAGCAGGTAGCGTCCTGATTGGACGAAAAATACTATATATGTAACGTGAAAAATTGGAAGACACCCACTTTTAATTTTTCACGATTACAGAGTACAGAGCATAGATTTCAGATATTCCACAGAATTCAGGACTAGAATCGCAAACGCTAATTCCAGAGATCTTCAGAACTTACCTTTAATTTATTCTAAACCAGTTTAAATTCGATTTCGCTCCAGTTTTTGAAACTATCGGTATGCTGATTTGATTTATATGTAATAGTTAATTTATTAATGATGAAAAACAAAACTCATTTCGTAAAATAAATTTATTTAAATGCAAATGGCCTTTTCTTCATGGTGCCGGCGACTGTACCATCTGAGAGCTCCCAGTATGATGTGGACGGGTTGGAAATGTACTACGGTAGAGAACACCACAGTGGAAAGGTTGGCCTTCATAAGAAATTCCGAAGACGCTGAAAATGAGAATGTGATATTTGCAGAGGATGATATTTGTCATATGAGAGGTCTACCAAGGGTATGATGAGGCTGCGATTGTGTGGGATGAATAACATCATACTTGGAGTCCAGATGATAGGGTCGCCGGGTGAACTTTATTGATTTCGTTTATTTTTATTGATTCATTTACTGCTATTTGATTCATTCATTCATGTCATATTCATAAATTATATATTATATGTCGATTTTGTGGAAAACGAGTCGAACGGTCCCTCATGACGATGCAAGAACGGCGGCAGAGATGAATGCCTTCTTGGGTGTGTCATGAGGGGTGAGGAGACTCCGCAGTGTGAAATGCAGATTGCAGTGAAATTCCTCACCAAGCGCGATCACTCATAGGATATTTGCGGTATTGTACGACTATTTCGAGGTTTCGATGCGAGAGAAAGGATGTAAACCCCAATAATAAGTGATTTTGTGATATTCAATACTGTTCTCGAAAAAGAGGAATTTTGACTTTGAGGTACATAATAAATCCATTGAGAATCGTATGGAGAAGTTACGAAACGAAAACCTTCAGTAGGATATGTAGCCACTTTCTTCTGAATCTAAATTCGACATAGTACTGTTTAAGCATTGTACTTCAGTGGGCTGAATATGGGAGAATCATAGGCTTCAGTTACGAACAAAAATAGACCTCTATCTAGAGAAGAGGAAGGGCAATTGTAGAAACCACCGCTGTTTGTATTTTATGGATCGTTTTTTGGCCAAACCTTTTTTAAATGATGGACATTTTTAATCTTTCATCCGCCCCAAACAAAAGTCTCCACGCGATGACCCTAGTTAATAGTTTTTACAGTGTTACTTTACTATGAGTTTCTATTTATTCCCATATCAGTTAAGTCAATAAAACTCCATTAGGCTATATTAGGTGATGCACAATGACAAGAAAGTTAACATCTCTTAAAGTCATTTTTAGAAAAAGTTCCGAACTTTACTTTCCGACGTTCATTTCTTGAGACGAATTCGTTGGCCACTGTTAGAAGACAGAGCTCGTCATTTTTTTCTTTGTGTATGTTCAGTACTGCGATACTATTAAATCTCTCTTGCGTCATTGAAGCACGGAGCCATGTTTTCAGACGCCTCGCTGCAGAAAACGATCTTTCACTTGATGCACTAGTCGCTGGATTAACGCTTATCAGTTTACATATAGTGACAACACCTTCAACAAGTAGTTTCTCTGTTAATGAAAAAGTGCGCACTTTTTTACATATGCCGTTGAAGCACTTGATTTGTGAATGTTCTTGGCACAAAGTTGAGAAAGCATGTAGTTGGGCTTGCAATGAATTAATATCAAGGTCAGAAGAATAAGTTTCACTGACAAATTTGAATTCAGCGTTAGTGTTCTCCTTCTTTAAAGATTTGAGTAAAAGCGACTCCAGTTTCATATATGTGATAAAGCTCTCCTGCTGAAATCGTTGATCAATAGCTGCAATGATTAAATCGAATGCCTCAAAGTAAATACTTCGATAATGGTCTTCTGGGTTAGATGGAAATGACGATGTTCCACTGCCAATTTGATATCTAGCAGGCACATTTGTCCGACGTGGAAGTGTTGGTACAGAGATATCTGGCTGCAACTTTTGTTTGAATCAAACAAGTAATTAGCTAACCAGCATCCATAAATTTATCTTAACACTCAGTGATTGAACGAACCGAAAGCATTTAAATAACTAAAAACGATACCGAAGCTTTTGAAATTTTTCATGTTCGCGAAGCACAGAAGGACAAAATCCAACCCATATAGGGATGCTACTTTTTATTATATTTAAGAATTGCACAAAATGGGAATATGAAAATACGTGAAAATTAAATAGATCACAATTCTTGAAAATTTGGTTGTGAAGCAGGCTTACAATAAATATCCTCAGAATTAAAAATCCATTTTTTTAAATAATAAATTGCTGTTTTTAATTCAAGAACTTCACGTCAAAGCAATCGGTTCATTCATAATAAAAAACTGATTATCATACATTATTAATTGAAATAATGATTCAGTGCTCACCTGTCATTGTTAATACTCGAATAAATAAATGAATTCAAAACGCGTAGTAGTAAGTTAGTAGTGCGATAAAACAATTAAGAGCTCAATTATAAAATATATAAATTGAATAAAGTCAAATGAAATTATGCAGTACGATTGATAAAACCAGCAAGTCTTTAACTCTTAATAAATTTCAATATGCTTCTTTTAAATCATAGGAACATACTGGCATACCATACACTGCCAAAGATCGCTGTGCTATGTTCACAAGATTTAGTGACTGAAAGGAAGGGTCCAATTTTTTTTCTGTGGCAAGATAAGTGGGGGGG